>JAMQGT020010017.1:0-32493 GCA_024447675.2 Pterophyllum scalare
ACAACAAATCATCAATGGATGATTTATTAAAATTTATTAACCAATGGAGGCCTGGATTTGGAGTCACACACAAAATTCAAGTGGAAAAACACACTACAGGCTGATCCAACTTTGATGTAATGTCCTTAAAACAAGTCAAAATGATTCTCAGTATTGTGTGAGGCCTCCACGTGCCTGTATGACCTCCCTACAATGCCTGGGCATGCTCTTGATGAGGTGGCGGATGGTCTCCTGAGGGATCTCCTCCCAGACCTGGACCAAAGCATCTGCCAACTCCTGGACAGTCTGTGGTGCAATGTGATGCTGGTGGATGGAGCAAGACATGATGTCCCAGATGTGCTCAATCGGATTCAGGTCTGGGGAACAGGCGGGCCAGTCCATAGCTTCAATGCTTTCATCTTGCAGGAACTGCTGACACACTCCAGCCACATGAGGTCTAGCATTGTCCTGTATTAGGAGGAACCCAGGGCCAACTGCACCAGCATATGGTCTCACAAGGGGTCTGAGGATCACATCTCGGTACCTAATGGCAGACTCGCTACCTCTGGCGAGCACATGGAGGGCCGTGTGGCCCTCCAAAGAAATGCCACCCCACACCATTACTGACCCACTGCCAAACCGGTCATGCTGAAGGATGTTGCAGGCAGCAGATCGCTCTCCACGGCGTCTCCAGACTCTGTCACGTCTGTCACATGTGCTCAGTGCGAACCTGCTTTCATCTGTGAAGAGCACAGGGCGCCAGTGGTTAATTTGCCAATCCTGGTGTTCTCTGGCAAATGCCAAGCATCCTGCACAGTGTTGGGCTGTGAGCACAACCCCCATCTGTGGATGTCGGGCCCTCATACCATCCTCATGGAGTCGGTTTCTAACTGTTTGTGCAGACACATGCACATTTGTGGCCTGCTGGAGGTCATTTTGCCTCCAGCCTCTGGACACTACGCTGACAGACACAGCAAACCTTCTTGCCACAGCTCGCATTGATGTGCTATCCTGGATGAGCTGCACTACCTGAGCCACTTGTGTGGGTTGTAGAGTCCGTCTCATGCTACCACGAGTGTGAAAGCACCACCAACATTCAAATGTGACCAAAACATCAGCCAGAAAGCATAGGTACTGAGAAGTGGTCTGTGGTCCCCACCTGCAGAACCACTCCTTTATTGAGTGTGTCATGCTAATTGCCAATAACTTCCACCTGTTGTCTATTCCATTTGCACAACAGCATGTGAAATTGATTGTCAATCAGTGTTGCTTCCTAAGTGGACAGTTTGATTTTACAGAAGTTTGATTTACTTGGAGTTATATTGTGTTGTTTAAGTGTTCCCTTTATTTTTTGAGCAGTGTATATCACTTGGGACATAAATTACCCACTTTGGTCTTTTGAAGATTGATGGAGAGAAAATTGTGAGGTATGTGCACTCACTGAAATGCCTGGAAATTAAAATTTGGAGTATATTCCAAGATTTTTTCTTTTTAGTTTTCTTTTTAGTTTTGTGAATTTACTTTCATTTTTCAATGCAAATCAACTTACCACACACACACACACACACACACGTGTGTGTGTGTGTGTGTGATTTGGCTTTGGCCAAATATTTGCAGTGTCTTGATGCCAAATTAATTATAGTCACCTGCTGTAATAAATCATTTCAAACATTAGCTGTGTGTTCTGTTACCTCCCTGATTGTTTGACACCTGTGTCTCGTGCCCCAGTCACCCCTGACCGTGTGCATATATAATTAAATCCAGCTCTGTCTTTGTCGTGTTGCCTCTTGATTTGTCCAACCAGAAGAGCCACCACATTATATGATAATATGGTGAGTAAATAATGGAAACTGGGTAAAATCATAAGATTAGTGGCTGATTCAGGGACTTTCTTCAGGAACTTTCTTCTATAGATGCCACCTGGATCTTTTGTGTCACTACAGAAATGGGGGGCTGTCAGTGGCTTGAAGTGAAGAGATACGTTTAACTGCACTGAGTTTCGCAGAGACCATTTGTGGACTTCCACAACGATGAGGAAATTATGGGCATGCCCTTAATTATTAAACAAGTGTGTCAGCAGCTTGGCCTGATGGAGGTAATGCAAAGAGGAAGTGGGCCAGAGAGAGGGCCTCGGTGACTAGGGGTGGTGGTGGTAAGAGAGGGTGATGGGCTTGGACTTGGGGGTGGGGTGGTTTTAGGCCCAAGGGCTTTGCCTCAAGCATGGGAGATCCAGTAATGCTCCCACAGCTATTCTACACATTGTTAACATTCAAGAACCTATACAATGCTGTTAGAAGTGAGCTGCTGTGCACAGGTTTCTCACTGATTTGGAACTATAAATTGAACTCCAGAGGACGCTTGAGATTTGATACGGAGAAATTATATGATACTGTGCATGCACAGCCGATTGGGTCACAATGAAAAGGCCCTTGAAAAACATTTTGGATGACATAGACAGGAATGGCATTGCATTTTTGTACAAGGGATATGGGATGAGCGCCTGTCTTCACAGAAATCGATCAGGGAATAACAAGAAGCCTGACTCAGGTGAACGGGCCATCCGCTCTGTGTGTGTGTGTGTGTGTGTGTGTGTGCAAGAGAAACAGAGTGAATAACAGAGGCAGGGAGGTAATGAGGATGTGTGGCCACAGTACATCTGCGTGCAGGCCCAGCTGTGCGAACTTATTTTTTGATAACACATAGCCCAACGGTTAACTGGTAACTTTTCACTCACTGAGATGTTCTCAGGTGGGTGTTGGATACTGCCAAAGTATATGAAAGTACCAGTACCTGGACAAAAATTGCAATCTAGACTGACAATTTCATTTGTTGTCATTTTTGAGGTGTGAGACATGACTTGTGTATCATTTAGTGTCATGGACTTCTGGATGACAGGGATCTGTTTGACCATATGTTGTTTTGAATTGTTGTAACTTGACACTATATAAATAAAACTGAGTTCAACTGAATTGGACTAAAGTATAAGATTTAAGGGGAAAAAACAAAGTGTGAGAGGTTAAAGGACCTACAGAACACTCACAACAGCTCAGTGCATTTAGGTATGTGGACATGGTCAAGACAACCTGCTGAAGTTCAACCTGAGCAACAGAACGGGGAAGAAAGGTGATCTAAGTGACTTTGAATGTGACACGGTTGTTGGTGCCAGGCTGGCTGGTCTGAGTTTTTCAGAAAATGCTGATCAACTGCAATTTTCCCACACAACCATCTTTATGAGAGATGGTCCGAATATCAGAAAATATCCAGTGAGAAGCAGTTTGCTAGGGGAAAATACCTTGTTGATGCCAGAAGTCAGGAGAGGAGAGGAGGAGGAGAATAGACCGATTGCTTCGAGTTGATAGGAAGGCAACAATAACTCAAATAACCAAATTACCAAGGTATGCAGAAGAGCAACTCTGAACACACAACTACACTGTCAGCTAAGAACAAAAAACTGAGACTGCAGCTCACACAGGCTCCACAAAATTGGACAATAGAAGATTAAAAAACATATTCTGGTCTGATAAGTCTCAATTTCTGCTGCGTCATTTCGATGGCAGGCTCAGAATTTGGTGTCAGCAACATAAAAACATGGATCCATTCTGACTTCTATCAAAGGTTCCAGCTGCTGTTGGTGGTGTAATGATGTGGGGAATATTTTTCTTAGCACATTTTGGGTCCCTCAGTACCAAGTGAGCATCACTAAATGCCACAGCTTACCTGAGTATTCTTGCTGATCATGTCCAACCCTTAATTGCCACAATGTATCCATCTTCTGATGGCTTCTTCCAGCAGGACAACATGCTACATCACAAAGTTCAAATCATCTCAAGCTGGTTTCTTGAATATGACAATGAGTTCACTGGACTTGGATGGCCTTAACAGTCACCAGATCTCAATCCAATAGAGCATTTTTGGGATGTGGTGGAACGGGAGATTCATATCATGGATGTGCAGCCAACAAATCTTCATCAACTGTGTGAGGCTATCATGTCAATATGGACCAAAATCTCAGGAATGTTTTCAGCGCCTTGTTGAATCTGTGCTATGAAGAATTAAGGCAGTTCTGAAGGCGAAAGAGGGTTCAACCCTGTTCTAGTAAGGTGTAACTAATAAAGTGTTTGGTGACCTTTTTCACTGTAATATCTTGAACAGCACACACAATGTTGTGGCTCTGGTGTAGAAATTTGCTCATCTGTTTCTAATTTTTATTGTAAAAACAGAAAAATTAGGAAAATGTTGACTATTTACTTGGCTAAAATATTTACTGATGGCTCTTTTTTTTTTTTTTAGTTTTCTGACTTTAGTAATGGCCAGTGGGCTTGGTGCCACAGATAAGCTAAGAAAGTGATAAATATGAAGAGTCTGTTGTAGCAATGCAACACTCCTTTGAGTTCAAATGCAGACTTGTGAAGTAAGAACATATCTACCTAACTAAAAACTTTGAACTGATAATTTCTGTGGTATCCATAGTCATTTTTAATAGCTTTATTAATGCTGAACTAATGTGCTGTTCCTTAGGATATGTCTTGGGATGTTGAGGAACAAACAAAACAATGTCAAAGTAGTATTTATGATTCCTGGCCAAAAAAGTACGTTACCAAAGTCTTAAAATAAAAATTTAAATCGGATGCTAAATATTTAAAAATGAAACTACATTGCATTACATTACATTGGGCCTGTGCATGACAGCAAAAGATTCTCGTTGTGTTACAGTGGAATCCTGGGATCTCTGTGTTTGTTTAAATGCATGTAACAGACAGAAGAAAACTAACAAAAGTGGTGTGAAATCCTCTGCTGTTGCCGAGCCCCTCTTTTGTACGATGCCTTCTGTTATTCCAGTCCAGTGGGGCTTACCAGCAGAGAGAGCGAGAGAGAGGGAGGGAGAAAGCAAGTGAGAGACAAGGAGAGAGCGAGTCTGTGTGCAAGAAGAGCGGGACCAGTGCCAACTCACTCCACCCTTACTGCTGCTGCCTGCAGAGTGAGGAGTGCTGCATTTCCTGAGGGCAATGCAGAGGAAGGAAGAAGAGGCTCACTTCTGCTCAGGTCACCGTATGGCAAACGAAAGCAGAGAAAATGAGAGGGACCGAGTCAGATGGACAGCAGTAGATGAGCTGCAGCATTCAGCAGCATGCCTCTGCTGTGGGTGTTAAACTTCACACCATCAGAGGACAGAAGTGGGAATGAATCATTTTTTTTACACCCGGAAAAACTGCACCCACTCCTTTTACTTTCTTCGACTGTTCTATGATTGGATGCTTTTTAGGGTGACTGCCCTCAACAGCTGTGCTCGTTTGTGTTAAAAGGCCCCTTCATTACAGGCTTCTATCCGACAGGCTGACAAAATCACACGCAAGATGTTTTGGAGTATCCTAAAAATGTTGTAATTTATGGACAGCAATGTTTAAGGCTACATTCAAGAATCGTGCAAACATTTTTAATAGTAATTTTCAAGCAAAAGAAAAGCAGGAGCTGCAGGAAATTCTGCTGTTTTGAGCGATAAAATTGATAGATAATGAAAAGGTGGCTCAGGTGGCTTTAAGTCTGTGTGGATACGGCACAGAGCATAGCGAGTGAGGAGTGGAGCTCTTCGGGCATCTGACATGTGCAACAACTCGGAGGGGATGACAGAGCAGCCTCCTCCTGGGACAGGAGGATTAGTGTGGAACCATTACGTTGCCCCCATGAATCACTGTTAATGGCTTCAGTGAGAGGTATTTAGAGGTATTTAGATGGAGACCTCAACTTCTGCTGTTCGAGCCACACGGTGAGGCTGATTCATTTATGTGTGCATTTGTTCACAGTGCAGAAGTACCAAACTGAAATGAGCATACGCCATCTGATCCTTAAAAATTTATTGAAGTTAATGTAAGATGAAATCAGAAGTGATATAAGAAAAGAAATAAATAAACCTTGCATAGATCACAGACCATGCCTTTGTCATCATCTGACAAACTGAACACATTGTAGCATAACCCTTGGTAAACACAACATGACAATGACGCCTGGATCAGATAACACAATCGGAGTTTGGCTCGCTTGTGGACGAAAAGAAGAGGAGAAGAGTTCAACAGTCCTTTAGGCGTTTTGCTCCAAAAAGGTCCAGCTTCCCTACCAGCGATTAAATATACATTCTTGACAGAACAGGCAAACTTGTAGCCATTCTCATACAAACAAGAACTTCTCCCGGTATTGTCACCTTTGGCAAGTGAAGTACACAACATCGCAATATTCAGTCATGTTCAGCGCCTCCTTAAGCAGGCAAACAAACAAACAAACAAAAGCAGTCCAATATCAAGACTTTCAATAAACGAGAATGCCTTAAAACCAGTGAAGTACAGAGGAGGGTGTGTGGCACAGGCCCTGTTTAGACACGCTGGGCATGTTTCCCACAACACTGCATCATTACAGTTAGACTGAGATCAGAGGGGGTGAAATGTCTTCTGAGAGAGCATTTCAGTCCTACAATAGAGATGAAGTCTAAGAAACTAGCCCTTGACGTCCTTGCTCACATTCAGAGCCTAGCAAGCCCCAATTTGAACATCACACACAGACGGTGAGAAACGCCATCTCAGTGATGAGGTCAGCGCTAAAGTGCTTTTAAGAAATCCAGCAAAGGACACAACAAGTTCTGAACAGGGCCTTACAGGAAGCCTTGGTGCAGATGAAAGCAAGGGTTGTTTTTGTTTTTTTGTTGTTTGTTTTTTTTTTTTTAATGGTGCAACTGTATTATAGTTGATCCACAGTTTGAAAGGCAAAGCTCATGCAGTCTTCCGTCAGTCATGCAGTTTTTTGCAATTAGTAGGTTTCTGTAGAGATACATTTTAGCAGTAGAGATTTGAAAAAATGAGAATGTGGTGTTTGAATGAATCCTGTTTTTTTTCTTCTTCTTCTTAAAACCAAAAAGACAAACCTTATTTTTTAATATATATATATATATATATATATTTATATATATATCATAGTACATTTCTTGTCCATATCATCTAGTGTAAAGCAAATGGTCATAATACAGTAGTTTCATTATCATGGCTTACTTGGAGGAACATTTTGTTTTGATATTCCAGTATAAGGCATGTTCTCCCTTAATCATCCATGTTATAATGCCACCACAAGTCAAACAAAACAAAACAAAAAAAAAGACCACACTTTAAAATTGTTTTTCATATATAATTGTAGTATATAGTGGTTACTTTGTCTTACTGTAGCTAAATTGCATTTGTTCTCATGACATTTCATGATTTTTTTTCTTTGATTTTTTTAACGATCTTCTTACTCATCTTCTGTTTGCAGAAGCATAGCATCTGACAGTAAGCTAAACAAATGAACACATGTAAAATAATTTAGGCACCTTCTCTGTAATTCTCTCTAACAGCTGAGGGGTCCAGTGCACTGATTCTCTGTAAGTGCGTCCTGGGATCTTCTTTTGGGACTCTGCTATAAGTTTGACTGAACCCTTTAACCACCTTTGCTCCTCACAGCGAAACTTCAGTCCGACTAGGTAGCTCAGTGGGAACTGCCACTATTACAAAGTCTATATTTGGATTTCTCACAGGCTTCTCTCAATAAAATGTCAGCCTCTACAGCTGACCTCTCTGACCTTTACAAAATCTCAGAACAAAAAATAGGAGGTTGGTACATAAGCAGCCCTGTTGTATTTGTCAAGTGTTTTTCCGACATTCAAAATTGTGTTCCTGTTTTTACAAAAAGCATTTAAGGAACAGGTTAACTCTTATTCTATTGCTTTTAAGAATGCATGTTCCTATTGGGTATCTGAATGTGTAGCACCATCCACACATGCCCTCAAAGCAAGAGTAGTACCAGTAATGTAAATGTGAGGGTCCCCATTTGTATTTTCACCCCTCATGTTGGTCTGTTTCATGCAAGCTTTCAAGAATCAGTATTCCATGAAACATGTAACCAATGCAAACGATTTCTGGGTAGCTGCATTATGATGATATATATATATATATATATGTGTATATATATATATATATATATATATATATATATATATATATATATATATATATATATATATATATATATATATATATATATATATATATATATACACATATATATATATACACACACACACACACACACACACACTATACTGTATATAGTGTGTGTATGTATACATATGTGAAATCCTAGACAAAAATGAATGCTATCTTTTTTTTGCATTTACTGACATTTACCTTGCCTGAGGTGGACACACTTCAGCAGTACAGTACAAAGATCAGTTCCAAATGAAATGACAAACAGTGCCGTAAACTAATCGTCCAGCCACCAATAACATAACAGAGAGGAAGATAAAGTAATGACAAGAACATCATCTTTTCCAAAATTATTCACGAAGGCTTGCTTCAGGAAACGTGTTAAGGTAACAAAGCAAGAATGGTAGTCATGTACTAGCACCACAAAGACTAGTCAAACAACTCTGACATTCAAGCAGCACTGCAGTGTTTCTTTTTCCAGGATACTGTCAGGAGAGTGCTAAAATAACAAGCAAAACAAAAGAAACAATAGCATAGGTAAAACATAACACCTATCATTTGGGGAAATTATTCTCAATACTGAGTATAGATTGCTGTACAGTAGCTGGAGAATTTCAAGTACATTTTGTTCCACTCTATCTACAGTCTGGCTGTCTGGAACAATATGCTGAAAAATGATGCATGACAAATGTGCAAGCACAGAGAAAAAGGAAGGAAAAAAATCTCACAAGTAAAAAAAAGAAAAACGATTCAAGCAGCTGAATAAAACAACTGTGCAAAAAAAGAGAAAAGGGCTGCACTTTGCTGTGCATCATAATGCCCAAAAATTGCAGTATGGCAGCTGTTAAAACTTAATCAATTAAACTCCTCTGCTGTGTTCCACACAAGTGTGTTTAAACACATTCTATTATTTTCCTGTGACACAACGGGAACTTGACATGGCACTGTTTCAAAGAAACTGACACGTTAAAAAGTCAACCTCATCCCATTAGGAGAGTCAGGCAATCTCTACAAACTCTCTACAAATGCGTTCTGATTGTGCGTAGCTTTAAGTGAAAAATGAGCAGGATTGTGGTACACTATTTATCCTAAGTGCTTGTGTAAAGGCTATGCTTTGGGACTCTCACATTCAATATTGCATGACTGCAGTTTACGCTTAAGGTTCCATTTTGCATTATAGTAAAGGAAACCCTGCATTGAAGCTTGCAGCTCTGCAGTATGTTTTCAATGACCTCACTGAGGTAGAGACCTTGAAAGGATGCATGGTGCACAAAGAAAAGCAAGAGGCATACATAAAACCAATGGACATTCCCTTTTGAAGTGGAATGGTAAACATGCAGAGTACAATACATTGCTGCTCAAGGGTATAAATAAGTGCATGAGAGCATAGAAATTGGTTTGTGCATGACAGCATGGAGCTTTTTTTTTCCTAAATCACCTGCTCACCTTGTTCACCTGGCATCATTAGCATCACAGCAAACACTGTTTTAACACTAAAACAGAAGGTAGACCAGCTCTGCTCAACCACACAAACACCACCGAACACAGAGGCACTTTCACTGGTCCTGTTGATGAAGGGGGTAAAGGCACTAGCAACTAATGTCAGTAAATATCCTTCTCACTGGATTCAAAACCAACGTGACCAAAGATTGGAAGATGGAGACAGAAGCATGACTAAAATCTGTTGTGTTGTTAAAAGAAGGTCCATGCACTGCACTACTGGCTAATACTGTAATTGGTGCTTATTATGATTATATGTATTTTTGATAATATTTATTCAGTTTCTTTGTCTACTTTAAAATTATAAACTCTGCATCCTCAAGGTAGGTTTGGATATATTTGATCACAATTCAGAAACATCCAGAATTTGATTTCCTTAGTTTTCCTGACAGTAGGACACCACAGAGTGCCAGAATTGCAACAAGCTGTATACTCACGTCATGCATTAAATATACCAGGATACAAAAGTACCTTGGTCGATAGACCATAATGCAGGTTACTTTTTTTTTCATGCTATGATCTCATTTATGTACTGTTCTTTTAAGATTTAACATTCAATTTCTATACTTCTAAATGATTAGCATTTCGAATCAAAAACTCATCCAGTGCACTCGGTGTGAAAACAGAATGGAAGGGGGAAATGGAGGCAGATATCCAAAAGAACATCCTTTCCGGTGTGTGAGATATGTCTCATGCATGCCAATATCAAAATGGAAAGTCTCTAATCATGCTCGTGTGAAGCTCACGTTATCATTGTGCTGTGTTGCGTCTAAAGGGCATGGCGTCGAATCACTTGGTGATGACACAATTACAGCAACTGCTGGAAAACAGCAGCATTGCAGATGTCTGTGAAGCAAGTAGATCACTGTCTGTTTATATCCAAACAAGAGAGATCAGTCTTCCTCCTATAAGGTGCTTTGCTGAGTAGAAGATCCTTTGCAGAGGGAAAGGGGAATGGAGGGACGGTGGACAGGTGGGGGGTTCTCCTAACTTTTTTGGCGCTTACCATTTGACTGCAGATGCTTGCATGTCTGCAGTCATTTCTGGTGCATTGTGCAACTTGCTGAAAAGTTATCTGTACCCCATGCATATAAGATTTTAATTATCACACTGTGGTCTGATAAGACTGTGTGTGCTCTGCATCCTCAAGGGAGCCATATACATGTGTAATGATCAATGTTTTCTTTTTGATGTAACTATATATTTGTAGTATCAGAATAATTATTCTATCTACCTGTCATAGACTCTAACAGCTTTGTTTTTTTTCTGTTTCCTTTCAGTATAGCTGAGCATAATTGTAGGCCTAATGCCATAGAGCGCTTTGGGGAGTTAAATGAAGCATTCCTAACTTATGGTCTACTCCACCTATAACAGTCCCACAAAGAGAGACTAAAATTCCTACCTACTATCTAAACATCTGTAAGCAGCTTGCTTTTATTTACACAGTTTTGGTTGGCTATAGTGCAATTGCCAGTTCTGAGGTTTGCCTCCCTAAAATTATCAATGCTATTGTTTATGTCTCCATCAATCTCCATGTACTCTGATTTGCTGACGGTAGATGAACTACGGCGGCTGAGAGTTGGTTTCAGATGGGATGTTGGGAGTGCTGACGTTGAGCAGCTGGGCTTGCTCTTCTCCCTCAGTTTCTCTGTGGTAGAAGTAGTTGAAGTTGGACACAATGACAGGCACTGGGAGTGCAATTGTCAACACTCCAGCGATGGCGCACAAAGATCCTACAATCTTGCCTCCTATAGTGACTGGGACCATGTCCCCATAGCCCACAGTTGTCATAGACACAACAGCCCACCAAAATGCATCCGGGATGCTTCCAAAGTACGATCCTTGCTCCTCTGCCTCAGCAAAGTAGACAGCACTGGAGAACAAGATGACTCCAATGAACAGAAAGAAGATCAGCAGTCCCAGCTCTCGCATGCTGGCCTTGAGGGTCTGCCCCAAAATCTGGAGTCCTTTAGAGTGTCGTGACAGCTTGAAGATCCTAAACACCCTGACCAGACGGATCACCCTGAGTATGGCCAGAGATGTTGCCTGCTCTCCCACCCCCTCCTTACCTGGGTCTTCAGCCAGCTCAGTGCCAAGTGTAATGAAGTAAGGGATGATGGCCACTATGTCAATCGTGTTCATCATGTTCTTGAAGAAGGCTGGTTTGCTTGGGCATGCTAGGAAGCGTACTATCAACTCAAAGGAGAACCAGATTATACAGAGAGTCTCAATGACAAAGAAGGGATCAGTGAGGATATCTGGCTTGTAATAAATTGTAGTGTTCCCCACTCTCTCTATTCGACCTGCTGGGTCCTCTTTCAGTTGTGGTAAAGTCTCTAAACAAAATATAACTATTGAAATCAGGATCACCATCACGGACACTATAGCAATTCCCCTGGCAGGGCCTGAGCTTTCTGGGTGCTCGAAGAGGAGCCAAATCTGACGCTGGAACTCCTTCTCAGGTAACGGACGCTCTTCCTCCCTGATGAAACCCTCATCTTCACGAAACTTCTCCATTGCATCTACTCCCAGCTCATAAAATTTTATTTCTTCTGAAAACATATCCAAAGGGACATTCACCGGTCTTCTCAGCCTCCCCCCAGACTGATAGTAATAAAGGATGGCATCGAAGCTGGGGCGGTTTCTGTCAAAGAAGTACTCATTTCTCAGAGGATCAAAGTACCGCATCCTCTTTTTGGGTTGCCCAGCAAGGTTTCTGGAAACTGGGAGAGTGTTTTCAACTGCGTCTCAAATCGAAGACCGGCTATGTTGATAACCACCCTCTCGCAGCACTCATGGTCGGTGTGGTCAGGGGGATAGGTGTCCTGAGGATGGCCAGGGACAGCCGAGGTCTCATCCATATTATCTCCTGCTACTACGGTCATTTTGGGACGAGGAGATGATTAAAGAGGGGAAGGAATTGTGCTGGGATGCTGGTTAGTCTGGCTGAGAAGGCATTCAGGATTGGGAAGTAATTTTCCGCTCCTCAGCTTCCCACACCCCTTAAACCATTGGAGATGTCCCCAGATACTAGGGGGCTGGCTGCTTTGCCTCAGTGCGGCTCCACTGTGGTTCTCGCTGGCTTGACCATTGCTCCTCTCCGGTGCATCTGCAGCTATTGTTGCTGCTGCATCTGTCACCCAGAGAGAGAGAAAGAAAGGGAAAGATAGAGATAGAAAAAGAGAGAGGGAGGGAGGGAGGAAATAATGGGATCAAACAGAACAAGATATTTGTTGTATCAGCATTTTCTGCAGTTCATTTATTTATTTATTTACTTCTCTCAGCCTGCGATTAGTGCAGTTATTCAATTTTAAAAGTAAAAATAATGCATGTAGTAAAGAATTTATGTAACATGTCTTTAATATGAGTATTTTAAAGCTCTCTGTACAACTTAGTAGTGAGTTTATAGTCATATTATGATACAACAGTTATTTTCTACACTGGCTTAAAATTCCTATAAATAATTCTTCTGGCATTTTCGCATAGTTTTAAAACATTTCTGTACAAATTTTGACAAAGAAACGCTGAAGCTCTGTGTCTTAAAGGAGAACGACAGTGATTTATCCTATGCTACTCTCAACAGCCTGAATTATGACGCATAACATTAGCTATTATTATTTCTACATGTATGTAGTCTGAAGCCCAAGTGCGGGCAAAACGTGCAAGTGCATATAATAAAAACACTTCAGTACATTTTAGCCAAAAGAATCTGTCGATGAATAACAATCTAACCAAAACTGTTATATAAGTTTCGAGGCTTACCGTGGTTTGATCTTGAAACGTCTTGAATGCGTCTTATCCTCGAGTAAAATCATCCAAGAGAAGCGCATCAGTGGGTGTCATGTGGCAACTTTGCATTGTACCAATTAAAAAAATAAAATAATCCTAGAGCCTCACTGTGCTCGTCGCCATCCAAAGTGTGTGTCAGTAAGTAGGATGAAAAATGAGATAAAAACTGAAATCAGATAGTGAGGAGAGCCTGAGATGGAAAAGGAGCGAAAAGAGAAGATCGCAAAGCCGCTGCGTTGGTGGGTGCTCGCGCGGCGGCACGGTGGTGTGAACAGCTCGCAGTATACCGCAGGAGAAAATCTTGCACTGCAATTCGGGGGGGAGATACATTAAGGGGCAATAAGCGAGCCCTTGACATTTCCAGACATCACTGCATCAGCAGAAATCTGCTGCTTTTTGCCACTAGACAAGATGACGGGCAGAATGATTTTCAAGGCAGCACCGAGAGGGCAATAGAAAAAAAACCTGGTAGCTGAGAGAGACTCAAGTGTAGCAGCGATGTCCAAATGTTTTCTCAACAATGTCAAACATGTTTTGCTGTGCATTTTACATGCAAGTGCTGGGGAGGCGAGGGAGAAGAGAGGATGGGGAGGGGAGGGGAGGGGAGTGGAGTGGAGAGGAGATGGAGAGGAGAGGAGAGGAGAGGAGAGGAGAGGAGAGGGAGGGCAGCAGAAGGAGGAGGAGTTGGAGGGTTTCGACGCAATGCAGACCGGCTCTACTAAAGCACGCCGCCAGAAGTTCTCCATACACCACAAAAACAAGAACGCTCGTGTGCCAGCGCTGGTGCAATCACACTGCAAAGAAAGACAGATCCTCTGATCACACTCCATGTTACATCTGAGATAATCTATAGCTTAGAAAATTAGGCTATCATCAATTGGTGAGATTAAAACATCAGTATTTCTTTCCGTCACTTAATGATTTACGGATTAGTTGGTGGCGTCAAGGACTGCGCAAGTCTGCATCTTAGCCAGTGTGATATCAGATTCAGTGTAGTGAGTTTGAACATTTTACTAATGAGGAATGAGACAGATTTGCTCACCAACAATCGGTTGGAAGCAATTAAAGCTTCAGAACATTGCGTCATTTTATGCATCCAGGCTGTGTAGATCTTACATCTGATTCTTTATAGCATACTTATTGTGAAGTCGCTGTTATACTTGGCCTCAGAAGACAGGCAGGTATACGAATAAGGCGGGGAATTTTCCATAATGCTCCACTGACGACTTTCAGCACCACGGAGAGCGCAGATGATTGAACGTCTGAAAACTTCGAATTCCCTTCGAAACAAAAACACGCACTCGCGTTATGTCAGCAAAGTAAGTAAATAATCTGCTATATCTACGCTGACCTGTATGCAGACGCCTGGGATTAACAGTGACGGGCTGAGCTCACCTTACCGAAAGCAAATATAATATAACTTTCTAAAACACAAAATAAACCCAAAATCGTGTAATCGGATTTCTGTCTCATTTGTTAAAATGTGCTTTGAGCCAACCCCCTCCATTTATCACTATGACATTTTATTAAGTTAATTGGTTTCGTGGCAAGACAATCCAATGTCTGATTCTGCGCCTATTTTCCATGATTCAGCACCAAAAGTGATAAAATGTATTAAACTAATTAGTGGGTATAGATTTTACTTTTTAATTAATTAATTTATTTATTTTAGCAAAGAGCTTGATGTTTTTCGTGTCTGGTCTCCATGGTGAAATAATGAAAAAAGACAAGTGCTGTTTTTTTCTTCATAATTCATTTATAAAATTGATTAAGTTAAGTTCACATATGTGTTTAAATTAGAAAAATAAATATTTTATTACATTTTAAATCCACAATGAATTCAGTGCATGCAGACGTTGCATTGTAATGCTCTGGGCTACAGTCTGAATGTTTGTATATAGAATAAAGTTACATTTTACAACGTTGCATTATAAGCCGCAAGAGAACATTAAGAATAAAAAAAACCCAATATATATACATAGTTTCTTTAAACAAAGAAAGCATGGTCATTCATAAAGCGTACACAAAAGAATGTTTTTTACACATAAATATAGAATCCATTACGCAAGACTGAACCTTTCCCATGCGTTTCCACTGTAATGTTTCTGTAGGTTACAACACTGGCTATGCATAGTCCATCCAGTATTTTGGAGAAGAAGAGAGTGTCACGCTTGTGTCTTGTTGTGACTCTGAGGGAACAACAAGCTTCATTTAATCGTCTGCCTCCTGCAAGTAAGGAGAAAACAAAACCCACCGTGTTAACATTAGTAGGTGAGAGAAAGCAGTCAAGCATGTGCTGGGCTTAGTTAACCAGCACAAACATCCGGATACGTACAGAGTCAATGAGCAGCATCTCAAGGGCTTATGCCTAAATCAGTCATGGCCAACTGCAACAGTGCAAAGATACTCGAGATAAAGTGTTAATTTTGCGCACTGTGGAGCCTGAGGCAGGAGTGCTGTCTGCAGGAGCATTTATCATCCACACAGCGGCGCTCAGAGCTCATTTGTGCTTATAGATCAGAGTCCCACAGACGCGCAAGTTCCAAAGAAAAATAAAGCCAGTGACAATTTCTCCTGTCTCTCTAATGAAAACTTTGAGTTTCCCAGATTTTGTGAATTTATATTCTCAGAATAGGATCTCAAAACTGTGAAACCTGTCATTTGGTTATGAGATCTTTTACTTATAAATATCTGTTACGTGTCATGTGATGAAAAGCACACAGAGGATTGGAGCTAAAACACATTCAAAAGGTCATTATATGTCTTTGCACGGGGGCTAATGTAAAGTACTAAGGTTTGCAAAAATAAGTCTTCACCACACATCCCGAGAACGACAGAGCACCAAGTACGCTCGTGACTACAGCCAGCTCCCCACAGAGCAGTGCACGATCTCACCCCCAAATACAGAAATGCACGCGTATAAATACGAGTTCTTGCTCTACACAATAATTGTTTTCGAGTTTTTTGGCTCCTTGCTCCCCAGTTTGTTATGGGTGCCAAATTATTTCCACTCAATTAATCCAAAGCGCCAGAATTTTAAAAAAAAGAAAAAGAAAAAAAAGACAGTTTTCACCAAAAAAAAGATAATTTAAGATTTGTTGTGATCTGTCTTTGAGCGTAAACAACGAAAAGAGACCCCAGTGTCACAGAGGTTTTCTTTGTTTATTGCAATATTCCTTTTCAGAGAAAAGAGTCTGTTATAATAATCTGTTAACTGATGGTATTTTATATATATATATATATATATATATATATATATATATATATATATATATATATATATATATATATATATATATATATATATTCCACAGCTCTGAGCTGGTTGATTTAAAAATAAATTATATATCACTGACCTATATATGCAAAATATGTAAATTTAGATAAGTTGGAGAAATGACTGCCTTTCTCATTAAATTCAATGAAATCAAATTGAGCTTCATTTTGATGTAGATTACAGACAAAAGCTCAACACAGTCTAAACTGGATGTTAACTGGAACAAAACTCACCAGAAATGAACACAAAAGGTCTTCTTTATACGTCCGTCAGCTTCCCTGTGTATGTCTCCACTGGAGTCACATGTGTCAGAGTTTCTAAGTCGTCGCTTTCCTGATAGGACTCGGTTTTGGAGAGCGACTGGTTACTTTTGATGGAATCACTTTCGCCAAATGAGGGCTGATGTCCGCAAGTCACGTGCACATACTGGACGTTTTCTTCCTGTTCGTTCTCTCTGTGGTAGAAATAATTGAAATTGGACACGATTACAGGAACAGGTAGGGCTATGGTTAGCACTCCGGCGATTGCGCACAAGGATCCGACGAATTTACCCCCAATAGTGGAGGGATACATATCTCCATAACCAACTGTGGTCATTGTCACCACAGCCCACCAAAACGCATCAGGTATACTTGAAAATCCAGATTCGGAGTCATCTGCTTCAGCAAAATAAACAGAACTGGAGAATAAAATAACTCCAATAAGTAGGAAAAATATAAGCAGTCCC
Source organism: Pterophyllum scalare (assembly GCA_024447675.2). Lineage (NCBI taxonomy): Eukaryota > Metazoa > Chordata > Actinopteri > Cichliformes > Cichlidae > Pterophyllum > Pterophyllum scalare. Next base: position 17,273 of record JAMQGT020010017.1, read on the forward strand.
AGCTCTCTGAGGCTCGCATGAAGCGTTTGTCCGAGAATCTGCAGACCCTTTGAGTGTCTGGAGAGTTTAAAAATCCTGAAAACACGGACCAGACGGATGACCCTCAGTATGGCCAGAGACGCCGCCTGCTGACTGCTGCCCTGATGCTCTGCGAGATCAAGGCCCAGGGTGATAAAATATGGAGCTATAGCTATAACATCGATCAGGTTCATTATGTTTTTGAAAAAAGCTGGTTTACTGGGACAAGACAGAAACCTCATGGTGAATTCAAAAGAGAACCACACAATGCAAAGTGTCTCCACCACGAAAAACGGGTCTGTGAATGGACTGGGTGCTTTGCCGTGCGCAGTTCCATTGGCCTGATTGTCGTTCACTGGGGTGACCTCTCTAAACTCGGGTAAAGTCTCTAAGCAGAATATAACAATGGATATCAAAATAACCATAACAGACACAATGGCAATCATCCGTGCAGGTCCTGAACTTTCTGGATACTCAAACAGGAGCCACAACTGGCGCTGAAACTCATTGGTAGGCAGTGGTCGGTCCTCCTCCCTAGCCAAGCCCTCGTCCTCTTTGAAAAGCTCTACAGTCTCTTCCTCAAGTTCATAAAACTTCATTTCTTCCAGGAAAATATCCACAGGTACACTCACGGGCCTCCGAAGCCTTCCTCCAGACTGATAATAATAGAGGATGGCATCGAAGCTCGGCCTGTTCCTGTCAAAGAAGTATTCATTTCTCAGCGGATCAAAGAAACGCATCCTTTTCCGTGGATCTCCCAAAAGCGTGGTCGGAAAGCGAGAGAGGGTTTTTAATTGCGTCTCAAAACGCAGACCTGAGATGTTTATGACCACCCTCTCGCTGCACTCCTGGTCTGCTGATTCCAAGTCTGCAGCATCTTGTAACAAAGGAGTAACGGCCACAGTCTCTTCGTGGTTCTCCACCACAGTCATCTTTTTTACCCCTCTGAGGGTAAACCCGTCACTCACCTCCTTGGAGGCTTCCTCTTGCCCTTTTGCTTGTACTCCCTCCCGTCTCTCTTTCTCATGCAGCCCTTAGGTCCCTCCTTTTTCTTTTCTTTTCTTTTTCTTTTTTTAAATCTAAAACTATATTATTTATTGGTATCCAAAACCGTTTGGCTGTTGTTGATTTACACCAGCCTTTTGTCAGGTTAGTGCCTCTGAACTGTCAACTTCCAATGGTGTACAGAGATCTCCACTTGCATAAGCTATACCAAGAGAAGGCTATCATATTCACACCATTTAAAACTCCAAAGCCCTCCCCAAGTTGGAACACCAGATGACACTTGCTGCTGCTGTCCCTCTCATGCTCAGTCACTGCGCTGTGGCAGTGCAGTGATTTTCCAAGTAAACATGTAGCCTTAGAATATGTATTTTTGATTTTAATTGGAATGTTTTGCACTATATGCCCCCACTTTAAAGTGCTTAATCGCTTTCCTTCCAGAGTTAGGTCAGATCCAGAGTCTGTTCAGAAATGGAGGGAGTCACTTTGCAGGTCCTTCATTCATGAAATCATGGGGTTATTCTTGTTCCGGGGGAACCTCCATGACCCTGGCTGTGTCTACTTTGGGTCACGGACGTTATTTTCAAAATCAGATGTACAGATGAACATGACAAATAGATATAGCTTATTGAATTACAGTGAGGTTCTTTTTCTTCAACTACACATTAGAAGTGTCTTGAAATGAATTTGATTAAATAACCTGAATGCTTTGAAGCTCTGAGCCACGTTTAACCAGAGGCCCTCGTGGACCTAGCCAATGGAAACTGCTGGCTTGACTGATACTTGAGTAGCCAGAAAGGATGGTGCCTTCAGGAAGCAGCAGCCAAAATAACATTCATGGTTTCTTGTATTTAAAGGGCTCAATTATACAACTTGGAGCAAGGGGAGCCCCAGAAGACAACTGACCTATAGCCTCACAGTTACTGATATTCAGGGGTGTCTAACAACTCACTTGCAATCCTTCAGATCTTGTTAGTTCCCTGTCAGACCCTGCAAAACCCACTCAAACAGGATAAAAGTTTGTTTTTCTTTCTTTAACAGCTTTATTTTTCTACTACTACTACTGAAGATTAGATAATAATAAAAGACACAGGTTCAATGTGTACCCTACACATTGAACCTGTATGTGCACTGCAGCATAGTGATCTAATTATAGCTTTTTTTCCCACTTTCATTGCTTTCATAAAGCTGTGTCAGTTATGTCATACGCTGCAGACACAGAAGCGCAACAATAGCACTGGGGTGCTAATAAGCGTTACTAAAATCAAACCAGATGCTTTGCATTATTATGTAGATGCAGGCAGCATTTTGTGGGCAATATATTCGATTAAGATTTTTCACATCAAAGGTTTTTTTTGTTTTTGGTTTGCTGTGAGAACATGATTTTTCACCTGCTGAACAAAGGGCTGGATTTCAGAGTCAAATGACTGCTGCTGGTCAAATGTCAGTTTTAGGACATTGTGCCACCTGCTGCTTATGTGTTAGTGTATAGCATTCACCAAATGACTGTCTGGGTCAAGCCAAGGTGTCAGGACTGTATCCAAGGAAACAAACAATAACAAACAAGCTAAGGAACTTACATATGGCTTGCATGTGTCTGTCAGAGTAAAAGAAAAGGCTCCAAGAATTTGCCTTTGATTGTTCAGTGAGGATCTAGAGTGGCTTCCTTCATGGTCTCATTTGATTCCTTGCTAACAGTATGAAACTGTACTTTGTGCACTGTTTTGTGTGTGTGTGTGCTTGCAACTCTGCCACCCACAACAAAACAAAAAAACCCCAAAAAGTATCCATTTAGATCTGTGGATGGATACGCATGTGCATGCTAATAGGGAGTGCATGCACATATGCCATGCAGCCGGCAGGGTGCATGAATGCTGACAGTAAGGAACCTCCCATCATTATTAATGGCTCAACCTATGAATGTCAGAGAGGACTCCCTTGGCAACAAGTTACTGTGAGTTCAAAGTCTGTTTTCACCTCATACATTTAAAACTTATTTTTCTTTTGAGAAAATCAGTTTTCACAAACATTTTTATCATCATTATTTAATAATTGTGAGAGCAAATATACACTATATTGATTTTCAAACTAGAATAATGCAAATTACATAGGAGCTGAGTTTATAACATATAGTCATGTCATAAAATGAACATAATTCTTCTAATAATGAAATAATACTATATCATTTCAGCACTCCTGAGATATTAAGAACAGAACTAATTATATTTCTTGAAAAGGCGTCGATGTATATTAGCCTTTTGATTAATTGCACCTGATCCTCTGAAGCTCGTCTTTGTCTAAATATACACAGGATGACTTTCCCTCCCAACCCATTACAGACGTGAGGTAATCACAGTAGCAACTTGTGTCAGTGACTCCCCTTGGCTTTCAGACCCTCCCCAAGCCCAGGCCAAGAATTTGCCAAGTGTACGTGTGTATTTCTGTAAGTGTGTATCCGGCATTGGTGCAACTGGTGAATGAATGCATGTGCATATCATGTTTGTGTGTGAGGCTGTGTTAATAAATAAATTGAAAGAGGAGTTTTTAGAAGGTCAGCAATGTAAGTCAGCAAGTCCTTTGGATCACATCGTTCTAGTGCCAGTGACTCTGCTCAAAATGAAATAGATGACATTTGAACCAGTCTGACATACACTCTGCAGCGTTACTGATGACAGCTTCTCATACTGGAATCAGTCTATAGAGGTAGAGCTATATCAGGGGAGCTTCAGACTCAGAAATCCCTACATTAACTTTAAAGACTTATAACAAATCTAAGTACAGACTGAGAATAAACAGGCTACCAAGAGAATCCTGTTAGGTTAAATTTGGGCCTTTTACCTTATGCCAATTTTTACAGGTCTGATGAACATTGATTTAATTTTTGACAGCACAATCTATTTCTACTCAAACTTTTTTTAGTCATTTATCGTAAGTGATTTGATCTTAACCATAGAGAAAGATACAGTAGCTACAATAGAAGGCTGCTTTCATTTTCCTCCATTCAAAGTGGAAAGTTTCTGTGATCTGTCTGAGTTTAAGGCCTGTCACTGAGACCTGGATTTATGACATCACATGTACCAGCGTCAGTGGGGGACTGACACAAGTGTGATGTGGCTTTATTCCTATTGAGTGAGGAAAGAGGAGCAGATGTCATTTTAATTTAAGATTTTCTAACAATATACACTACATTCCATCCATTCTCTTCCGCTTATCCTTTTTATGGTTGGCTGGAGCCTATCCCAGCTGTCATAGAGAGGCAGGGTACACCCTGTACAGGTCGCTGGCCTGTCGCAGGGATAACACAAAGAGACAGACAACCATTCACACCTATGGGAAATTTAAAATCACCAATTAACCTAACCCCACTAACTGCATGTCTTTAGACTGTGGGAGGAAACAAGAGTACCAAGAGAAAACCCACACAGACGCAGGGAGAAGATGCAAACTCCACACAAAAAGGTCTGGGCAGGGTGGATTCAAACCCAGGCCTTCTTGTTGTGAGGCAACAATGCTACCCACCGTGCCACCATGCTGTCCAACTATATTGCCAAAAGCATTCACTCATCTGCCTTCACATGCATATGAACTTGATTGACATCCCATCCTTAATACATAGGGTGTAATATGATATCGGCCCACCCTTTGCTGCTGTAACAGCTTCAACTCTTCTGGGAAGGCTTTCCACAAGGTTTAGGAGTGTTTTTGGGAATTTATGACTTCCAGAAGCACATTTGTGAGGTCAGACACTGGTCCTGGGCGAGAAAGCCTGGCTCACAGTCTCCACTTTAATTCATTCCAAAGGTGTTCTGTCAGGTTGAGATCAGGGCTCTGTGCAGGCCAGGTCTTTATGGTCCTTGCTTTGTGCACTGGTGTACAGTCGTGTTGGAACAGGAAGGGGCCATCCCCAAACTGTTGCCATAAAGTTGGGAGCATGAAATTGTCCAAAATGTCTTGGTGTCTGCAGCATTAAGTGTTCCTTTCACTGGAACTAAGGGGCCGAGACCAACTCCTGAAAAACAACCCCACACCATAATCCCCCCCTCCACCAAACTTTACACTTGGCACAGTGCAGTCAGACAAGTACCATTCTCCTGGCAACTGCCAAACCCAGACTCATCCATTGGATTGCCAGACGGAGAAGCGTGATTTGTCACTGCAGAGAACACGTCTCCTCTGCTTTACAGTCCAGTGGCGGTGTGCTTTACACCACTGCATCTTACACTGCATTGCAGTCACTGATGTAAGGCTTGGATGCAGCTGCTCGACCATGGAAACCCATTCCATGAAGCTGTCTATGCACTGTTCTTGAGCTAATCTGAAGGCCACATGAAGTTTGGAGGTCTGTAGCAATGACTGTGCAGAAAGTTTGTGACTTTTGCAAAATTATGCTCCTCAGCATACACTGACCCCACTGTGATTTTATGTGGCCTTCCACTTCAAGGCTCAGTTGGTGTGATTCCCAATCACTTCCACTTTGTTATAATACCACTAACAGTTGACTGTGGAATATTTAGTACAGAAGCACTGGATCTTGTGGGCTTCAGCTGAGAAACATGGAACACATTATGGATTTGCATGTTGCGAGGAAGCTTGAGACAAACATAAACAATGTTAACTATATCCTCAACTTCGAACGGACCAACGAAGGTAGGGGAGAGTTTCTTAGATTCCGATCTTAGAGGTATATATTTTGTGGAGAGCCAAACCTACTGACCAGTAATCTGGAGCTGGAGTGCAATCTTGATCAGCAAGTTATTTGTTCCTCTCTTTGGTCCTGAAGAAGGCTGCCTGGGTCACCCTTCAAAGTTGATGCAGCGACGCAGATGATGCTGAATGGATGAAACAGCCAACTTACCTTCTACTGAAGGAAACAAAGGTGATTGGTAGCCCAGGGATGACTCGAAGGGTGACAGACCGTTTGCTGATGACGTTAGAGAGTTATGGGCGTACTCGGCCTGTGAGAGTTGTGAGCTCTGGGTTGTGGGATTGGTAGGGTGGCTTCTCTCTGTCTGACCATTTTTCTGGGGATGAAAACCAGATGACAGACTAACCTGGGCTCCCAAGGCCGTGCAGAACTCCTTCCAGACTCACAAAGTGAATTGTGGTCCTCTGTCAGATACCACATCCAGAGGAATCCCATGCAAACAGAACGTCAGTCAACAACTGAGCTGTTTCCAGGACTGACGGGAACTTGGGTAGGGCCACAAAGTGAGCTGCTTTTGAAAAATGGTTGACAACGGTTAATATGACTATGTTACCTTATGAGGGTGGTGGTCCACTGATGAAGTCCACGGCAATGTGGGACCAAGGACATCCGGGTGTGGTCTGAGGAGTCCAGCTGGAGGTGAACTGAGTAATTTATTTTGGGCACAAACTGGACAAACAGACACATAATCACAAGTATCCTTGTCCAAGCTTGGCCACCAGAATGAGTGTGATAATCCAATAAACTCCAGGGTGACAGGTGAATTTGGCAGAATAAGCCCAGTGGATTACCTTAGAGTGGACACTAGAAGGAACGAAGAGACGATCTGGTGGGCCACCGCCAGGATCAGGCTTGCTCCTCTGAGCATTTTGGATAGCAAATTCGATCTCCCACATGAGGGAGCCAATGACACAGGTAGGGGGCAGAAAAGTGGAGGTCTTTGAGGTGGATTCTGACGAGAATTGTCTGGAAAGAGCCTCTGGTTTGAGATGGTGGGAGCTGGGCATGTATGTAGTGACAAAGTTGAAACTAGAGAAGAACAATGCCCACCTGGCTTGGCGTGTGTTGACCCGCTTGGCCTTTCTGAGATATGCAAGGTTTTTATGATCTGTCCAGATGATGAATGGATGCTTGGCTCCATCCAGCCAGTGTCTCCATTCCTCTAAGGTCAATTTGATGGCCAAGAGCTCACAATCTTCAACGCTGTAGCTCCTCTTTGCAGATAGGCGACAAGAAAAGTAGGCACATGGGTGCATCTTACCCTCTTTTTGTTGGGACAAGATGGCACCAACACAGAAGTCTGACTGGCTTGATTCCCCAGACTCTCAGAATTTCTCGGGAGACCCTGCTTGGCTCTGAGACTCCTGGTAGTTGTAGTTTCTCTGTCAGTACTCTGTCATCAGTTCTAATACACATGGAAATGAGAGACTCAAGAGAGTCAGAGAGATCTCTTGCTGCTAACTCACATTTCATATTGTCACAGAGGCCATGCAGAAAGTTGCCCCCGAGGGTCTTTTGAGTTCATTGAGGGCAGTTCCAGTTCATTGTGACTTATAGTTATTTGTTGTGGTTTTTAACCCGGTGAAAAAGAGAAAAAGAGTACAAAATAGAAAAGATTAATGACCTTGTTGGTGAAAATGATAGTAAGTCTTACTAATCATCATATATTGCAGTTTTTATTTATAGTATAGAACAGTATGTGTTTGTTTTTATGTGTGGATCCCATCCTATATAACCATTTATATGTGTGTGTGTGTGTGTGTGTGTGTGTGTGTGTGTGTGTGTGTGTGTGTGGATGGGATGAGTGCCTGTCTTCACAGAAATCGATCAGGGAATAACAAGAAGCCTGACTCAGGTGAACGGGCCATCCGCTCTGTGTGTGTGTGTGTGTGTGTGTGTGTGTGTGTGTGTGTGTGTGTGTGTGTGTGTGTGTGTGTGTGTGTGTGTGTGTGTGTGTGTGTGTGTCTGTTAGTATTCAATAGGACTTCATGAAAAATTATTATTGTAAAACTAAAAAACGTTGAGTTTTAACCAAGTTTAACTCAATTTTAACCCAGACAACTATATGTCTCAAGAGTTGAAAATGTCCATGAAATTATTTTGTCTCCATTAGGAGAGAATAATCTCAGAATAGGCAACTACTGCATCAATAGGTACACTTTAGTAAATACAGAAGAGGCCTTCTCCATGTCACCTGCAGAGCAGAGTCATTGCTGCAGACCCCTACTGAAATTCTGATCAAGTGATAATGGCTATTCTTAGTCAAAAAGTGATACAGCAGGGGTGAGCTGCATATGGCTTACAGCATACATTTTGGTCTTCACTCATCAGCCAGTGTGTATGGCAAAGATGTGAGGAGCGTGTGCAGCTGCATCTAATTAATAGTGTGAAAGTTTTTGCCTAATAGCACCTAAGCTGTGTTTATACCATTCCCATTACATGCTCTGCAAGCAAGGAGAGTACACAGTCCCCTCACTTTGAGGCGTCTGTACCCAGGGCTTCCACTTTAGAAAGAGGATACCCCACTCAAGCTGCTTGCCAGTTCTTGCGTTTTGATAGCCACCAATTTTAGCCTGCTGTCATCTGAAGTTGATGTTCCTGTTTTTGCTGATAGGTAATGAAGCATGCAGCAAGACATGAAACTGGACACCTCAGATCCGGAGGGCAGGGTTCTTTGGAATTACCTCTGAATGTCCCATCCCACGCCTACCTCGGATTATCATTTCACTTCTTGATCAAGCCTTTCCCTTTTTTAGTAGACGTTGTCGTCCAAAATCCAGGCTGGGGGGCAACTGCAGGGGGATCAGTTCACAGGAGGGCCACACGTGGGGTATTAATCAGAGGTGACTTCAAAGGTCTCAAAGTAAAGTTTTTATTGGTAACTTCATGTTTATATCATTCTCCACTCAGACTCTTCTTTCTTGGCATTTGGATCCACAGCAACCACCAGGCATACTGAGCTCCTGTTAGCCTCTATTAGTATATGTTTGTTTGCACATTCTCATTGTGTTGAGCCCAGTCAGTATATTTTCACACATTGCACAGTTTTTGAATCATCTGCAGTGTAAGAGCCACTTTATAAGAAGTTTAATCTAAAGTCTGGGAAAAGTTTATTACTAATTTCTAGCTCTTGAATAATTAAAAAATGATGCATAAAAAATTGTGACTGTGTATTTGACTGGTTGTTAATGCTGCTCCTTTTAATGTAACAAGTTACGTCAGGTGAGGGGAAGGAATGGAGGGCTGCATTAGGCATTGGAGCATACAGTTTTTCTACCGTGTGACAGTTGTGATTATTCCAAAATAAATGTCTGAAGTCTGAATTACTTCTACTGTCATACGCATCAGGATTAAGCTACTGTGCTAGCAGCCCAGAAGCGGCATGGAAAAGACTGAAGAAACACCACTACATGCAGTATCTGAAACCAACTGATTATAAAGTAGGTGAGTTGCATCCTCATCTAGAAATCAGTTGACTCATTTTAAAGTAAATATGTCAGATGGCCTCTGGCTTTACCTTCTCATGTGTTTTGTAATAACTGTAAATTACATTGTGGGTTTTGGACTGGGTGGATTAACAGTCTTCACAATTTCCTTATGTTTCATGCTACTTTAGACTTAAAATACATAAAAATACTTTATGCACCTGCTTCATGAGCATGAGACAGGTGCTCAAGAGGGATAAAGTGCCAGCATTACAAATTGACTTACCCACAGTGCGTAGCTTGCAAAAGTGTGTGTGTGTGTGTGTGTACGTGTGTGTGTGTGTGTGTGTGTGTGTGTCTCTCTCTCTCTCTCTCTCTCTCTCTCTATATATATATATATATATATATATATATATATATATGTGTGTGTGTGTGTGTGTGTGTGTGTGTGTGTGTGTGTGTGTATATATATGTTTTGAAAAAACAAGTCTTACTCATCAGGTCATGGGTATGGGACCTTATGGTGTGTACATTGGTGTCTGACACTGGGACGTTGGCAGTAGATTGTTTGGAGCTTGTGGGCTAAGGGCACTGTATCTCTGAAACGTGCTTGTTCTGATGGTTCCTACAGAAGCTCGGTTAGATTTGGATCTGAACTCTTTGTGGTGTTTCTTGAGCTGTTTCCACAGTGTGGCTGTTCTGCTGGGGGAGGCCATTGTTATTAGGAAGCACTGCAGCCATTGGGAGGTGGGCTTGATCTAAAAAGATGTTTAGATTGGTGGTATCTGTCAAACTGGCATATCTCAAAAGAACACTGCATTGTGATGAGATGTCAATATTATTTGCATCACTGGTAAGTGGTTTTAATGTGTTGGCTGACTGGTTTAACTGAATCAAGAAAATAAAAATTAGCTGCTAATCTCCATTCTCTCATGCTGCCTTGTTCACAGCTTGATTTGGCGTCCTATTAAAACCAAAGCATGCATGTTTGTGATGGGACTTTTACACATGGACCTGCAAAGTTGAGTTAATAAGCACCAGTTTCTGCTGACACATCTATTCTGTAGTGTGTTATTATTGCAGTAAATCATGTTTCCAGATATGAAAAAGATTTTCATCCTCTAGTGTGGATCCTCACTAGTTTCTTCTCCTGGTAAGCTGGTGCTGCAGTCTCAACAGATTGTGGGACTGTGCGATCAGGTCAGGCTGGGGCCTGTGATGACCATCTGGACACAAGTTGTTGCCATGTGATTGATTATCTCTGTCAGTCCACAGCATTAAAATCCTCTAAATTGTGCTGGCTCTATGATAAATGTAGTATTACCTCCTTATATTTATAAACAGGGTTTATTCAAAGCAGAGGGGATGATTTCCTCTTTTTCAACATTAGTCAGCATACTAAGAAAATAAACAAGAAGACTAAGGGAATGTTCAACCTGGTGTCTTGGAATATTTAACATTTCATTTGTAGCCTCCCTTTTGGGGACACTGCCACCATTGCATGCTTTAACTATTGTAAACACAGTACAATAAACTCTGTAGAGTCATATAAAGAATTCACGCTCGTGTTTGTGTCTGTAGAGATGCTGTATTTTCATCTTTCACCAGAGCTGTAATTAAATCCCGCTCACAGAGCAACCCTCCACAGTGAACCTTAGAGACTCCTATAAATAAACCGGCAACTCTCCTTCAACACTTGCCTATGTGGCATATGGAATGATTAGCTCATGGCAGGAGCCCTCTGATCTTACAGTGTGTAGTCACAACTATTTTCTGCCAGCTATGTGCTTTGCTTAAGTTTTGGATTGCGTCAAGAATGTAGTCTCTGAGGAATTCACAAAATGTAGCCATCTTGTAGTGTGTGTTGGCCTTATATTAATTTGTTCATTAATACTGGTGTACAATATGATATTGCATCAGTGGGGTAATTTGTTACAAGAAGCGTGTGTAAAGGGAATTATAAAAATAGGTCAGTATGAATATTTGAAATGTCATATTGATCATTAATGCTGTTTCTTAAATAGCACCATAAAATCTACATTGATCGTAGTGGTAAACAAAACAATGTATTTAATCTACTTTGATTTTTGCACTGTCCCTAAAGGCTTTGCTAAAACATGCCATAACACATTTTTAACACTAATCTTGTAACCTCCACACTAATTAATTCACAGGTAAAGGGTCTTCGAAGAGTTTATCAGGCAAATGGCTTTTTTTTTCTCATGTGTTACAGGAAAGGCTCACCCTGTTACTCAAGCAGAGAGCCTTCTTCTAACATATGTCTATTTTCTTTATAACATTTAGTTTTTTGTGTTGTTTTGATGAGGTGAAAAAAACAGCACCTCCCTCAGTTAATGTGCAAACTAGCCAAGTCTACAACCTGAGGTGGTAGGCGAGGACACGGAGATACATTGACCAACCAAACATATCGTGGCTTATAACAAATGAAGCCGATAACCTCAACCAGAGATGTTTTGATCAAACTAGAGAACAGTGTGCCACACCGTGGTCATCTTGAGCTAGCAGCAATAATTAAAAAAATATTAAAGCTGTTGATGGAGAAAAGGATGTCCCAGCTGACCTGCCTCCAGGAGCTTGTGAACACTTTGTCGTCACAGTGAGTGTGACAGTGATCACCTTCAGGTGCCAGTAGGTGACATTACTCCCACTCCACTCCATACTTCCTCTCCAGGTTTTAGGTCTGCATGAAAATAATGTTCAACTTCTGATGTGGTCATGTCAGTTGTGATGGGTAAATGTTCATTCACTTTTGTGGACCAAAGTTATTGTAATTAACCAAATCTAATATAGGCCTAATAAAGGTCAAAGAGATACAATCTATAAGCTTCAACTGAAACCACAACTCACCATTTATTAAGTAAAACTGTATCAAAGGGATGAAAGAACAATAAGACAGCTGGAAACCAAACACCCACTGCTGGGGCACTTACTCTGTCAGTAAGCAAACTGCACTACATTAAAAAGCAAATCACCACACTGACAAAACATACAAACAAATTATATCAGCAGCAAAAGTGAGCAAACTCATGTGACTGGTGGGAAACCACCTATCAGGGTACAGTGTAGAGAATCCAAATATAGGAAGGAAATAATAAAAGAAAGCAAGCTTTAGTAGCCGATGAAAAGTTCAAAGGTAACTAAAACAGAAGTCTGAAAACATGGGGAGCCAAAGAAAACAGGAGTACACACTGAGTAAATCTTACAAGGTGGCAGGAACATACACAGATGCTTTGCCAAAGGGAAGACAGAACTATATATAAACTGAGGACTAACTGGGGACTAACAAACAGGAGGGGAATGAGATGTAGCTGAAAGAATGCATGCAAAGGTGAGATAATCACAAAGCAGGAAGTAAAAGATAGAAGATTATCCTTGCACCACCTCTGATTGACTCAAAACTGATCAAAGAAGATAGATAGATAATAAATAATATCTGAGAAAGGCTGAAAAGGACCAGAAGCCCAGATCTCAGGGTGCAACGGTTTATTTCCATGTTCATTAACAAGTCAAAAAGGAAATAATTATGACAGGCTGATTTTATTTGCTCATTAAGACTGATACATGATTATTGGAACATCACATATCAGTTTACATATAAAGCATAAAAAAGTTGGGACTGAGGAAATGCCTTCCTGGTGGTATTTCGTGATTGATAACAAGCTCAACGACCTTCTTAAAAAATTATATATATATATATATATATATATATATATATATATATATATATATATATATATATATATATATATATATATATATATATATATATATATATATATATATAGCTTATTTACAAATTCTACACCTGGAATCAGTACATTTGCTTCTTGAACTCACTGCCCTCTGAAATATTTTGTATATGTTCTTTATTGTCTCACAACATCTAACATAGGGATTGGCTACTGGCCTGACTGGTCAGTGCAAGTCAGGCCAGCTGCCCTTGCTCTACGGTACAGAGAAGGCCAAAAGTCAGGGGGCGAGCTGACAGAGGGAGGGGCTGGTTGTCTCCTATTACTTGCCACCAGAACCCAGCCAGCCTCATTATAACTTCACCCTCTGCTTTCTGTTTAACCACAACACCTGATACTCAGCCATCTTCTTACTCCCACTATAAACTTTAAGCCTGCCTGGTCAAAGAGTGTGAACATAAATGTGCGCTTTTATCTGAGGTCTGCACTCTTCGAGCAAGAAAGAAATGGTATGCTGAAGCTGGAGGTGTTGCTGTGTAGACAATCAACAGCTCCTGAGGGGATTGAGCTAATTTTTAAATGAACTATGCATTATAAATGACATAACTTGTGTGGCCCCATAGTTCTAGTTTGCACCTACGCATTTTCTTTCTTACAAATGTGTCTCTGCTGGAGGTCTGAATCTTGCTGTTCTGTCCAGTTCAGAATTTGGCTTTTGAGATGTCACTTTTGACGGCTCAATTGACTTGTGTGAAGGTGAAAGTCTGTGGCTTACGCCTGAGTTTTTTATTACATGTAATGTAGTGTAATACTACTGGATCATATAGCTCATATTTAATGGCCATTAGATGCCAAGGTAGCAAAAGTTACTGAATGATTTATGGCTGTTTGGAAGAATAGCCGCTCTGTGAATGGAATCCAGCTGAAGGGTTTAAATACTATTTGTGGCAGTGGAGCGGGATGTGTGCACACATGTGTACTGTGTGAAACAAAGTGCACCTACTGTCTTAAATCAATTATTAAATAATTCCATTTAAAGTTTTGCTCTTACAAATATTCTATTTGCTATGACAACAAATGAGTAATAAACTCATTTGCTTTCTAGTGAGTCTCCCACCCTGTTGATGAACTCGGTGTCCACCATCTTGGACTGCAGCCCTTGATGGCATCCTTGCAGCCTTGGTGAACTAAGCGCACATGAACTAGTTCTACACCTGCTGCAGGTTCTGGTTAGAGTGGCCCTCCACCTCAAATCAGGTCTTCATAGCAGAACAAGGACCATCAGTGCCAGCTGCTTTCCAAATAGGTGAGGCTTTGCTCTGCTCTGGTAGAGCAGCAGAATGATATTGAGAACTGTCATAACAGCAAGCTGGACAGTGAGGCAGTCAGCAGGGGAACAAACATGGGACAGGAAGGGCCAAGGCCGGCTGGTTAGCACTAAGTTGACTGCAAATTATATCGTTCTCATATTTTGGAGGATTTTAACATAACTGAAGAATTTTTTTTTTTTAGTGGAATTAATTCACATAAAAATTAAAATAAACAAATTTGAACTGAAGTAAACCTGCTGCAGTATGGCAGGGAGTAAATTTTGACTTCTTATGGAGAATAAAGAAAAGAAATTTGTCGAAAGACAAAATGAAAGAATTTGTGCACCAGAAAGCAACAGTGGCACAGGGGTGCATTGCTTAGCACTGTCACCTCACCCGCAATATTAGGATCCTGGGTTTAAAGCCACCAGATGGCTGCGTGGAAGGTGCATGTTCTTCCTGTACCGTTATACCAGTCCAGAGACGAGTCTTAGCTTAACTGGTGATTCTAAATTGCCCGTAGGTGTGAATGTGAGCACAAAGGATTGTCTGTCTCTGTGTGTTAGCCTGCGACAGATTGGCGACCTATCAAGGATGTACTGCCTCTCACCCTGTGACAGCCAGGACAGGCTCCAGCTCCATCACCACCAGCAAATATGACAGGAAAAAATATAAACAATATTGCCACCAATCAAATATTCATGAAAGCTTTGGGATAAAAAACAAAAATGATTTAAGTAGAGATTTAAAAGACAGGAAAGAAGTTGCCACTCTGATCAATATGGGCAGACTGCACAGTTTGGGAACTCTGATGGCAAAGGCCTGCTGACCTTTGTTTACTAGTTAAGACCTCGGAATAAATAAGAAATATGTTTGTAATGATGATGCAGGAATAGAAGAAATCCTGTCACTGAAGCAGTACATGGAGACCAAATACTACAAAATTCAATTCAATTCAATTTTATTTATTTATTTTATTTAAATAGCGCCAAATCACAACAAACAGTTGCCTCAAGGCGCTTTGTATTGTGGGTAAAGACCC
Source organism: Pterophyllum scalare (assembly GCA_024447675.2). Classification (NCBI taxonomy): domain Eukaryota; kingdom Metazoa; phylum Chordata; class Actinopteri; order Cichliformes; family Cichlidae; genus Pterophyllum; species Pterophyllum scalare. The sequence goes on from JAMQGT020010017.1 coordinate 32,485, forward strand.
TACAATAAC
>JAMQGT020010018.1:0-22500 GCA_024447675.2 Pterophyllum scalare
GTGTCAAACCAGATACTTACTCTGGATGGCATTAATTTGGCCTCCAGTAACACTGTGAGAAATCTTGGAGTCATTTTTGACCAGGATATGTCCTTCAATGCACATATTAAACAAATATGTAGGACCGCTGCAGCTAGAGTACGGACAGGGACTAGAAAGAGAGAGCATATTTCTCCCATATTGGCTTCTCTTCATTGGCTCCCTGTTAAATCTAGAATAGAATTTAAAATCCTTCTCCTAACATACAAGGTCTTGAATAATCAGGCCCCATCTTATCTCAAAGACCTTATGGTACCGTATCACCCCAATAGAGCACTTCGTTCTCAGACTGCTGGCTTACTTGTGGTTCCTAGGATACTTAAAAGTAGAATGGGAGGCAGAGCCTTCAGCTTTCAGGCCCCTCATCTGTGGAACCAGCTCCCAGCTTGGATTCAGGAGACAGACACCCTCTCTATTTTCAAGATTAGGCTTAAAACTTTCCTTTTTGATCAAGCTTATAGTTAGGGCTGGATCAGATGACCCTGAACCACCCCTTAGTTATGCTGCTATAGGCCTAGGCTGCTGAGGGGGGGTCCCATAATGCACTGTTTCTTCTCATTCACCTTTATTTACTTGTGTATACTTCACTCTGTATTTAATCATTATTATTAACCTCTGCCTCTCTTCCACAGCATGTCTTTTGTCCTGTCTCTCTCCCCTCAGCCCCAACCGGTCGCAGAAGATGACTGCCCCTCCCTAAGCCTGGTTCTGCTAGAGGTTTCTTCCTGTTAAAAGGGAGTTTTTCCTTCCCACCGTTGCCAAGTGCTTGCTCATAGGGGGTCATTTTGACTGTGTTATTGTAGGGTCTTTACCCACAATACAAAGCGCCTTGAGGCGACTGTTCATTGTGATTTGGCGCTATATAAATAAAATTGAATTTAATTGAATTTGCCTGACTTATCATTCATGTATATGTACAGCAACCAATGGTTATAACTTTTTTTTTTTCATTTTCTTTCTCTAATCCAATTCTGGATTCTGGGTGTAACGGTACAGAAGCCACGGTTCGGTTCATTTGCATACATTAAATAGTTATTTTTGGATCAAATGATCATTCATGTGACTAAAACAACAATTACTTAGTAATTATTTGTTCCTTGCAAACAATTAAAAAAACTTGAAATTAACATAAAAGCCACATTTGACTAGAAAACAAATTAAAATGGAGTAAAAAAAAATAACTGATGATCAACTGATCAGTGTCTACTACATATCACCTGAGAGGTCTGTTATTGTTTCACTACTGAAACACAATGCAACAAAACATTCCTTGGAAAATAAAACTGACAAAACAATCCTTTTCTGATTAAATTGATGAGAACAAAATAAATCAGTGTCTAATAGGGATGTGCTCGACTAGTCGACTAATCGTTGCTATTGTCGGTTAGCCTAATTATTAAGGTTTTTATTGATGCCCGGTGCCATAAATGGTTCTCCCCAATGTCACACATTGATCTGCCACCAGATGGAGCTGCAGCCCTGACATGGTTATAGAAAAATGCCATAACTCTTAACCTTGGACTGATAACTTTTATTAGGTCTAATATTGTTGCTTATTTTTTTGCTCATTTCCTACCCTGCATTTCTGGCTACCTCCGCCTAAGTTTGTACAAAGAAGTGAAAAAACTAGAGAGACAAATGCACCTTTAAAATACTGACCACAGCAAAGAGTAGGACCCAGCAGGGAAAAAAGGACTAGCATTTTGTTAACGTCGGCCGGCACCGCGTGTAAAACACTGGGACATCCCTAAAAGTAATTAACGCACACAACGCACCTGCACAACCATAAATGCGATAACAACATCGGCCACTTGCGTAGGTTACGTCGTAGCTCTACAAAGACCCAGCACTGAAGTCTGAATCAGGGGTAAGCTGGAGGAGGAGGCTGGAGGTGAGGGAGGTCTGGGCATCACTGCTCACGCTGCGGCTCTGCGACCCGACCCCAGATAAGCAGAAGAACATGGATGATGGATGTTTGTATTGTTTTATCATTTTAGATTTTACCTTTTATTGAGATGCGTATCATGAATTGTACAAAAACTAGTATCATTCATAATGTGCGGCACAATGCGCACACTTTTAAGTCGCAATGTATTCATTTTTCGAGTGTTATTTTCTCATATTTTATTGATGCATAAACATTAACATATTTAACATAAGTTTATTTTAAGCTTTCTTCGTTGTCTGTTTGGACATAACTTGCAGTGTTCATAATGCGCGGTGCTGCACAGTTAAGAAGCATTTTAAAGTGCGATTCATTACTGAAGAATGTGGTTAATGGTCTTTGTTTAGACAGTTTTTGACACTGTCCATTAAGCAGTCCTAAAATTTAACTTGATGTTTCTTAATTTTAGACTAGTCGGTTAGTCTATTTTTTTTCCTTGTTTAGTCGACTAAGATGTTAGTCTCCAGGAACATCCCAAGTATCCACATTTTACCTCAGAGGTATATCTACATAGCCTTATTATCACTTCATGCTTATTTATTCCCAATATTGCCGCAATTCTGGATTTTCAGCAGATCAGACTTGTTACCCTCCTGTTTACAGAGAGCTGACAGGGGCCGGTGTTGTGCCAAAGAGCGATTTCAAGTATTTTCAAAAAAAAAAAGAAAAAAAAAAAGATTGGCTGTATTTTAACTTTATAAATGGCCTATAATCTGTCAAACATCTCTCTCATGAATTATGCCAAGTCATTTTGAATGAGAAACAACATTTCTGTCAAAAGATAGAAGCTACAATCACTTTTTGGCAAAGTGACTTTTATATTTTTTTTTTATTTATTTTGTCATTGACATTAAAATCTGGTTGACTATAGTCTATAGGCAAAGACATTACACGTAAAAAAACAAACACAGAGACCACTTTTTGGCACAACACCACTAAACAGCAGCAGCTGGTTATAAGCTAACATTATGCCAGTTAATGTTAAGCTCGAGCTTCCTAAAAATCACACTTTCCCTCTGATAAAATGTTCGATTACGTTCTCACATCATATGAGAGTTTATTCTCAGTCGTCCACAACATTAGCTCCACTACCGGCTAACAGTAACTAACTGCCACAAAATCGACCGCGGTTACCGACAGAGAAGTCCTGGAAATCCTCAACAACTCACCTCAGTATCACTGTAATCAGACAGAAGTGAGCTTCTCTGACTCACACTCCTCCAGAGTAAATAGACGTGGACGCTTCATGAGGGAAACGCTGATCTTACAGCCTGCACTCACTAGATAAATGCCGGCCAGAGCGTTTGAGGGGACTTGGGAGTAAAAATTTTTTTTCCTGATTTATTGATAAATGTTGATATTATATAAATATAGTATGTACAAAAGTGTTTTTATACACAAACAGTAGTTGAAACATGCCAACCGGACACGGTTGTTATGGGGAGACTCAAGTACAGTGGGTTAAAAAACAGAAAGAACTTGAGTTTATTTAGCTCTAATTTTTTTTCCATACAATACCCATCTGATTTGTTCATGGGTTTACTGAACTGTGGCTTCCAACCGTTTCACCACTAATCACCACCTAATTGAAAACAAAAACATGAATATCTTGGCACACCTTGCAACCTGCTTGTGCTTATCTTCGTGGAAAAAAATGAGTTAGGACAGTTCTTTGTGTCTTTTGTTACCTTTAAAATAAACACTGACGTGTGAACAGATGTATCGCAACACATAGGAATTTCTTAGTGTGACACAATATGATGACATTGGATATACTTGCATTTCATCAGGGTGCGCAGCATGACTACCACACTGTGAACCTGTCTGAATCCTTCACCAACCTTATAATATCAACACAACAACCTTCACTTTTTAACAAAACAAATTCAGAGCCTCATTTATATCCATGAAACCAGAATTGGACAGTAGGACAAACAGTGGACATGCACCACTGCTTACTACACATCTGAAAATTTTAAAATAAATAAACAGAAGGCTGAAGCCAGCAACTACTTGGACATGAGCAGACATGAGCACATGACAGAATGACAAATCCCATCGACTCGGCAGAAAACGCAAAGTGAACTCCACAGCTTGAGGTCATCTGGATCAAATAGTGCAATCATTGTTAGAAGAGTTACCTGAGCATGCCGTAGCACAAAGTAGAACGCAGGGTAGTGGGTCCAAAGTGACTGATATTTCTCCTATGAAGACTCTCTTCAGTGAGTGCAATGCCAATCACCATCTCCTCATTGTGTATGTTTAGCAAGACCTATTGGAGAGAAAGAAGTCTATTATTGATATGTCCTGGAGCACTTTATTATATCATATGATGGTGAGTTTGCTGACATTAATTAACAGATTGAAATAAATCATGAACTGCAAACTACAATCAATTATATTTTTTTCTTTGTCATATAGAAGACTAAGGTGAATATCTATAGCTTGTGAACTGCTGCTTGGAAAAGCAAACAGTCCAAACATGTCTTAAGACTAAATTAAGATAAACTAATCTGCAGGTTAATCACTAATGAAATTACAATTAAATGTTATTAAAAGGTTTAATATCCCTAAACTTGAGCAAGATACAAAAAGCTGGCAACTGGTGGTGGTGGGAGGGTAATAAAGTGACTGCAGATGAGATTACCACCACAGTGTGAAGTTTTTTCCCCAACACTGAATAATGGAACATACACATCATCTCCAATATTTTAACCTTTAAGGTGCTAAAGCAATTTTCTCAACTTGTCACATGATATAAACACCTCACCTAAATGGAAAGTGACAATTAATGCCTTTGTTATTTTGTTACTTCCTAAATTAAATCTAAGTTTAGGCCTTGCAGGCTTTACTCAACAGTTTTTGTTTTGTTTTGTTTGATTTTTTTTGGGGGGGTGGCTGACATCGATGTGCATTTATTGATGTTGATACTGAAGTGTGCCTACCTCTATGTCAAACTTGGTCATGTCTGCTTTCCACTGGAAGAATTCCTGCACAGCTCCCCCAAAGTCTCGAGCTGCCTCATTGGAGGAAAAGCTGTGTTTGTCGCCGGCCCTGTTACACGTCACACGAAACTTGAGGACTTTGGCCTCGGGGGCTGCCTCTTGCGAGTCTTGTTCGCAGGTCTCGAGGTTAGTCGGGCTCTCCGCCTTCAACTGGCCTTCAGCAGCAGACGCCACCTGAGGTAGCTCTTGCTGCTCAGCAGCAGCAGCACTTAGATCACCTGCCTCCCTGTTTGCTTTCACTTTGGTGGTGTTCCCTCCTTTGCGGTGGCCTTTCTTCTTTTTAAGCGTTCCATTTAGTTTCCAAACCTCTAGGGCATTGGTCCAGGGGAGTTTGGAGGCAAGCTGCTGCAGCTCCATCAATGTATCCTCCTGTAGATGCCACAATGTTCATTATCCTGACAATAACAACTATGCATACAAGCTTCAGCACCAAGAGAATAAAGATGGACCTGGGTTACCTTTGACTGTTTAAACTGGTAATGATCATATTCCTCAACCACGACAAACAGATTGTCTACAGACCTCAAAAGATGAACCTGCAGTAAGGAATGCCAAGAACAGCTAATCACGTATACTGATTTTAGGTGGGCAAGCTTGAAAAAACATGGCAACATTCTTACCTGGAAAATCTTGTCAGTAGTTATAGGAAAGTATATGCGACCGCGATCCTTGCTAATTCGTGCATCCACCCCAATTTTCTCCTTGACCTCCTCTGCAGCAGTGTGTTCAAACCCTGTGGGCACAGTTGCTCCGATGGTAACAGTAATCACATCTCCATTCCTGCTATCCGTCTCCGAGGAAGAGGAGGTGCACGGTCCCACTGAGCTGGAGCCCTGCTCTGAAGGTCCATCTCCTTGGCAGGACATGTTTTATATGAGGCCCACTTCTCACTAGACACCGGTATACGTGGATGTGACAACCACTACCAAGCACAGCAGCTTACCTGGAGAAAGGGAAATGTGAGAGCATTACATGCTGGGTACATAATTTACAAGGCATTAACGTGTTGTAAATGGCTACCGTGTGCTATTACATTAGCATGAACCACTATTTAAAAAAAGAACTTTATTGTTAATGCTCGGGAAACGCTTTCAGTTAGCTAGCTAACGCTAGCTTTGAAGGACTAAAGAGTTGGCTTCGCATGCAAATCCAGGAAGCGTTAGCCGCTGACACCGCTTTTATAGTATATAACTGCCGTCACATACAAATATGTATTTATTGACAAAAAAGTTCATTTAAGACTCAGGTCTACCCACTTTGCTAACTGTATTTGGTCCAACCTGTCACACACGAGGTAACAACATGCTGTTTCCGCTTAATAGCAAGAACTTTAACGTTTCCGTTCTTTTCAAAATAAAGCTCATCTTTATCCTGGCAATTAAACATTTAAATACCAGAAAACACCTCTGAAGTAGTCCCACTATTCACACTGGGTTAAGAATGAAGCCACTTCAGGTCAACAGTGCACTGTCTAAAAGGTGACATTCAGATATAGACAAAGAATTAATTTTTAAAAATGCAACAAAGATCACGCTGTGTTTCCATCAGCTGGAGCAATGCTTGGGGTGTTGTAAAATGAGAAACGCCAGTTTTTGGAGTATTTTCCATTTTCATTGTCCTATTTGTGCTGACGCCAATATATGCAGACACGTATGTTCATTCTTCAAGTGCCCACGCTGTCGGAACGGTGTTAAAATGCTGCCGGTTTTATTGTCGCTTTGGGCGAAGACGTTCAGCGCACATAAGCTTCCGCTTCTACCATCATCCAACCCACACGATCCAACCTGTGCAACCAAAGTTAAACAACGGCAAACACGCACAGTGCGCCTTCAGCGTAAAAGCTGCGCCTTTTGAATCGTGTTGGCTGCAGCAAAATTTAAGAAGAGCTAAACCATATTTAAGCTCCTTTGTCACTTTTAGTGACTTTAGTTTTAAAATCACCGTTGGGTAACAGCTATGCTTCGACAAGTCGTTGACGTGGGTTTGTTTGGCTTACTTTAGCTTACTGTATAACAAATGGAAACAGATATAAATATTTATTTTTATATGAACACAATTCAGTACAGACATTTTAAATCTCATGTGCGGCGAAATTAAGTCAAAGCAACCTTTGAAATAATACGTTTTTGCTATGACTGAAGGGCAAAAATGTAAAAACGGAAAACATTTGTCATATTTGAAGAATGAATTCACACTTGTCAACATACATTTGCATCAGCACAAGCTGGACAACAACAATGGGAAATACTCCCCCAAACTGGATTTCTCATTATACAACTTCATACTTCGCACACGGACCTTTTTTTTGGGGGGGGGGGACTGTTTTTCTATGCATGTTGCAGTTCTATGACTGTTTTCAAGTAGAGGAGCTGGTGGAGCTATAGTAAAAAAAAATGTATCTGAATTAGGAAAAGCATATTTATTTAGCGTCACAGTAATTACAAAAGAACACCAGAATAACTGTATTTAGGTTTGTACATTCTCTAGACAAAAAGCTGAGTTTTATTTATACAACTTTAGTATTTCTTCATTCTGAAAACCAAAATCCACCTAAGGAAATCCAAATTTTGCCATGTGGATGCGTTCACTTTAACTTCCCCGCTAAAACATAAGTGATCGACAGAGGGCGCTGCAACATAATGTTTTCATCCGGGAATGCAAGTGCAGAAGACAGAATTAAAAACAAAACATTAATGGAAAGAGAGACAGCGTGCTCTAACATCATGCAGCCAAATACTGAAGTAACCCATCGAGATGTGGAAAGAGCTCAGGTGAGGTCTGGTTGGTGCGAATAAAAACATAATGGAGGATTCAAAATCAGCACCTCTTTATAGATTTACACTTCTGTCTGTTTTCATGGATTGCATATATTTCATATATGAACAATGATGTAACAGAAACAATTTCCTGATATTTCTTTTAGTTTAGAACTTCAAAGCTATTTCTCACAGTGACCGTGTACAGCTTACGCGTTTACTGGTGAAGCGGCTCACACTGGCAAACGCAGATACATTGCTATTGATTTTTTCTTCCATGAAAATTGTTAGTCTTTCCAGTGGCCAGTGCAGTCAAACACAATCTCCGGTCCCTATTTGTCATTTGTCATTAATGAAGGTTAGGCAGGGGGTGATGACATGAATAACCCCCAAGCAGTAGAAGATAATACTCAATTTTTTTATTAGCATACACTTGCAGAGAACAATAAAGAGTGCTTCTGTTTATTCTAGTGTTCTTCTTACTAATTATGCGACCTGTAAATAAGCGCTTTATGAATCACGGGTATTTAAGCTGTTTATCTGCACCAGCTTCTTTAACAGAAACAGTCAATTTCTTGCCTCCCAGCACTGCATCCGCAGTGTTTGCTGAAAATGTTTTGTTATTTTCCAACTTTTGTCGCAGGTCAACTGATTAGTAAGCGTTGAGTCTGAGAGACAAGTGGGCGTTTAATCACGTCAGGGAATGAAAAGTCCTGTTCAACAGATGGCCAGTGTTGCGCACTAACAGAGACTGCGGAGAACTTACTGGCAACTTGGTGTTGCTATAAACACACTGGCAAAGAGAACTTTTTTCATCATGCATGGATTTATTCCACCTACCAGAGTAGCTAACACTGAAAGCAACTGCATCTTCAGGTTTGCTGCTTTGGTAATACACATCAGATGGACAAAATCCTTTTTTACACATGTGCAAATTAGGTGTTGTAGGATTCCCCTCAGTGTTGAGGGCTGAGATCATTCTTTGATCCTTTTCTTTGTGCCATACACCTTGATATTACAGCAATAACACCTCAGCATGATGCCAACACAAAGGATCGATGGCAATGTAATTCAGCATCAAGGAACAACTATCACATGCCTCAGTATGTCTGTGTAGGTCATGGTAGTCTCAAGAGCTTGAAAAAAATGCAAGAGGCTTCCTCAGTACTCTTGGATGAGAGGTGAAACATTTTCAAAAACTTAAAGAAGTCCAGTCACATTTTTCTTTTCAAGCTCTTGATGAACTTTTTTATGAACTTTGCCTTTTGCCTGCTTGCCATTTGGATTGTTTACTAAACTTTCTGATACCACATGTTTGACCTCTGCCTGTCTTTTCCTGTTAAAGATTTAGGATTTTTACTCTGCATTTGGATCCTCTCTTACAAGTTTTTTACAGATGGATACTTATAAAAGATTGCTCCAATATAGAGAAATAAATAGTAATGTAATTGCCACTGAGATGTGCCAAGCCAAGCTTTTGTGTCAGTAAGTGTGAAACCTGATTCAACAAAAGATTAGAGAGTGTGGTGCACACTGTCTAAACTGCAGCACTTTTTGTGCTCAAAGGGAACAATGCTGCCCATCTGAGAAACCTGTAGATAATAATAATAAAAAAAACAAAAACAAGAAAAAAAGTATTTTATTTATCACATCACAGAATTGTATGAAGTCCCAACCTCTCATCTTAGATTCCACCTATTAGAAGACTCCCACAACACATAAATCTTAATGGTAAATGGACTGGTTCTTATGTAGCACTTATCTACTCTACTCGATCGCTTGAAGCACTTTATACAACATGCCTCATTCACCCATTCACACCCACACTTTTCTTACATCTAAGTGCTTCTATTTAACATTCACACTTCAGTGAAGACATCAGAGAGCAACTTGGGTTTCAGTAATTTGCCCAAGGATACTTTGGCATGCAGACTGGAACCACCGACCTTCCGATTAGCAGATGACCTGCTCTACCTCCTGAGCTACAAGCCACCCCCAAATTAAATTAAAAGCAGTCCAGTTATGATGGTGATGAATTAATTCGAGCACTTTTATTAAAAATCTCAACATACTGTGTGATTTATCTCTTTTCTTTTCTTATTTAAATTTAAGAGCTTAATGAAGGTGGTGCAGTGGTTAAGGTCCTGGGTTTGAATCCATAGCTTGGCTGGGGCCTTTCTGTGTTTGAGTTTGATGTTCTCCCTGTGCTTACATGGGTTCTCTCTCGGTCTTCTGGCTTCCTCCCACAGTCCAAAGACATACACAGGATAAGGTTAATTAGTGATTCTAAATTGGCAAGGTTGTGAGTGGTTCTCTCTCTGATAGACTTGTGACCCATCCAGGGTGTATCCTGCCTCTCACCCCGTGTCAGCTGGGATAGACTTCAGGCCCCCATGACCCTGAATTGGATAAGTGGAGGAAAATGGACGGATGGATGGAATGCAAGTATTGTCATTTGAGTGTCTTTTTACCAAAAGACTATATTGTGGATTAATTTGATCAAGCATCAAGCATCAGGTTGTTCGAAGTAAATAACCTAGAGTATGGTCGAATTTAAAAATAAGGCAAAATGATCTATGGCATTTAAAATCATGACAGCAGTTTATATATTTTGTCACTTTCTTCCCTTAAATTATACAGTACTGTAAATTCCAAATAAAAAATAATGTAATTAGGACATATTGAAAAGGAACCCTAATTAAAAAAAATCTATTTCTTCCATTTGTTATTAAAGCTATTCTTGTGTCTAAGAGATTTACAGCTAAGAAATTCTAAACTGTATGAAATAGGGAGATTGTGAATAGTATGGAGCGACTGCAGAAAGGTTACATTTCCTGACTTCTCTGTGGTAAACACAAACAACAGCAGTATCCATCCTGCTGTAACTCTGGTCTCCGTCACAGCCGGCGTGTCACAACTCAAGTTCTCCCTCATGGCTTCACTCCTCACATGCGTCGGTGATGCATAAGGTCTCAAAAACACTTTAGATTTGCCACTGGAACACACAAAGACACAGAATAATACACAGTAGAAATACACAACACAGGAAGACGTTCAGTTTCTCTTTCATCTCCAAACTCACTGAACCCAGACATGGATATACACACACAGAGTTCCAGAAGCCATTTAAAATTCCTCTGGGCCTTTTACTCCTGTGAAGAGGCTTGTGCATGCTGTGTTCAACAGCCTGAAAATATCAGTTGACATCACAAGGCCAGCAAAAAATTCAAACATGACTCCTTAAATCATAACTGGTGAGGATCAGCAGGGCAGAAGCAAGCCTGCATGGACACTGTTTCAGGGAGATAAATACTTCAGAGATCTTGTTGCGCAGTAATTGATCAGTTAGATGCTTATTGGGTGACTAGCTAATTGTTCCACCTCATTTGTACAATGTAATATATGTAAATTGCACTTACGCTGGTGTTGCTGGCTGAATACTAATGCTTAACTTACAATGACATGTCATTTCTTTTGTTAAATGAAAGTAATCTGTAGCTTTATTCTGAAAACCATATGTGGCTTCATAATTTAATACTCATTTCTAACAGTTGATAAAAAAAATGGAAATAAAAAAATAAAATAAAAAATAAAAATTAATGGAAATAAAAATTTAAAAGACTGACATAAGCTGCAGTCAAAACCTTTCTTTCTTTCTTTCTTTCTTTCTTTCTTTCTTTCTTTCTTTCTTTCTTTCCTAAAAATAAAAATAATTGTGTTTTTAAATGTGGCAGAATATGGATCTGAAATCTGTCAGGTTTCAGCTCATGACACTGATGCAGAGCTGCAGATGGAAATAAAATGCAGAGGTGTATAGTGTGTCAGTTTGCAGGTTTCATGCCATTTCGATGTGAGTCACGCAGCCCGGTTTTCCTGAACTGAGAATAGCTAAGGTGACAACAAACTGAGTTCTCAGAATTGCTAAAAACAGTGACAGATCCAAATGACAGTATCTGTCAAAAACACACTCAGTCTCTGTCACAGTGCTTTTCCTCATGATACAAATACAAGGAACAGGCTGCAATACTGACACTGCACAGGAATTTGTACGAGCACAGTTGATTTAAAAGCAAAAACTGAAGACGTGATTATTCCTTTGCAAAAGAAATTAATGGTTTCATAATGTTCTTGGATCTGCTTAACTGCATTTCTCATATTCTAATTATTCCCCCAACTATTTCAGTTATTCTTGTTTCTATTGATGTTTCAAAGACTTACTATGGGAGACTGCATATACACTGCTCAAAAAAATAAAAAAAATTAAGGGAGCACTTTTTAATCAGAGTTTAGCATCAAGTCAATTAAATTCTGGGATACTGATCTGGTTGGTTAAGTAGCAGAGGGGGTTGTTAATCTGTTTCAGCTGCTTTGGTGTTAATGAAACTAACACCAGGTGCACTAGAGGGGCCACAATGAGACAACCCCCAAAACAATAATGGTTTTACAGGTGGAGGCCACTGACAGGTTGCACAGGTAATCCAAATCCTCCAGGATGGTACATCAGCACATGACATTACCAGAAGGTTTGTTGTGTCTCTCAGCACAGTCTCAAGAGCACGGGGGAAATTCCAGCAAACAGGTAGTTAGTCTAGGAGAGCTGGACAGGCTTGTAGAAGGTCCATAAACCATTAGCAGGGTGGTATCTGGTTCGAGGAACAGGACGAGCACTGCCAGAGCCCTACAAAATGATCTCCAGTAGGCCACAAATGTGAATGTCTCTGGCTAAACAATCAGAAACAGATTTCATGAGGGCAGCCTGAGGGCCTGACATCCTCTAGTGAGCCTTGTGCTCACTGTCTGGCATCGTAAAGCCTGACTGACATTTATGACATACATGAAAGGGACTGGAGAAGCTATGGAGAACATTATGCTGCCTGTAATATCGTTTAGCGTGACCAGTTCGGTGGTGGATCAGTGATGGTTTGGGGAGGCATATCCATGGAGGTATGCACAGACCTCAGCAGGCTAGGCAATCACACCCTGACTGATATTAAGTATCAGGATGAAATCTTTAGACCCATTGCCAGACCCTTCACTGGTGCAGTGGGTCTTGAGTTCCTCCCAGTGCATGACAGTGCCTGGCATCATGTGGTGAGAGTATGTAGGCAGTTCTAGGAGGATGAAGGAATTGAAATCACACTCACCTAACCGAAATCCAATAAAACACCTCTGGGACATTATGTTTCGGACCATATGATGCCACCAGGTAGCACCTCAGACTGGACAGGAGCTCAGTGATGCTCTGGTCCAGATCTGGGAGGAGATCTCCCAGGACACCATCCGTCATCTCATTAGGAGCATGCACCACCGTTGTTAGGCAAGCATGTGGGGCCATACAAACTACTGCATACCATTTTGAGTTGCTGCAATGACATTTTGGCAAAATGGACTAACTGCTGCATCCTTTTTCACTTTGATTTTTGGGGTGTCTTTGAATTCAGCCCTCAGTAGGTTCCTTTCCATGAACTAATGTGGCATCCTTTCATTCCAAACACATTACCCAGTTCATATCAGTATCAATATCTAGTATGATTTTTTTCCCCCCATCGAGATCTTATGTTTTCAAAGTGTTCTGATATATTTTTTGAGCATTGTATATTGTTGTGCATGATACCATTATTGATACACTTATCTTTAGTTATCAGCATCAACTCTGCCAGGAAGAAGTGGTTAACAGTGACTGACACAGACAAGAAGATGCATGATTGCAACAGTTTCTCTTTTAACAGATAGTGGCTTATGTACATTTATAAGTACCAGATCAGTGCCTTCCTTATCACACCTCCATGCATCACTGTTGCTGGTGTGTCATCAAACCGTTTAATGACCAGGCTTGCCACATTTCTAAGATTACCCCTCACAATCTACCACACCTCTTAAACAGTAGCCATGGTGAAAATAGTGCTGAGATAAAAATATGAGATTTCCATGCCAATGGTGAGCAAATGGGGGAGCATTGTTTGGTTGGGTTAGCGCCAAAGCTGTAGCTACCTCTGTAAAAACGACTGAAACAGGAGCCTAAAGGTGGAGAGTACAAACAGTGCAGTAGTGTTGATAATGATGATTGAGCAATCTGTGCAGAACAGTAATAATTGACCATAATAAGATGATGATGCGAGGATTACAAATGTGCTTGCATTTGGCTACTCATGCAGGGTTAGAAGTAGGTGTGCAGTAATTACAGTTAGGTTAAGTCTCTAGGAGATGAATGTAATGAAACTTCTGATATGATAGGAAGATGCATGTGTATGTGTGTGTGTGTGTTTCCAGGTCGAGGTACTGGTGATGTTTTAGTGGATCGTACACAGTCACATTATGGGGACTAAAGGACCCTCTCTGTAATGTAAATCAATGCATATCTTGAGGAGAAAACATACCTTAAGGCAAGCCGTCGAATGGTTAAAACTACAATAAGTTTTCAGAGAATAAACGTACGTCAAATTAATGTCCCCTAAAGTCATGAATAAACGTGTGTGTGTGTGTGTGTGTGTGAGAGAGAGAGAGAGAGAGAAAGGGGAGGGTGGAAGAGGAAGGAGGGATGGTTGACAATATGAGGGGGGCTCACGTGACGAGCTTTTAAATTCCTGTTTCCCTGCAGCGCAATTTGTCAGTCTGAATTGTGTGTGGCTCCGTCGCTCCTGGTACGCACGCTTGCTTATTTTGGACAAAGTAGGTATCTAGGACTTCCCTGCTCGAAACCTTCAGGCGTCTCTCTGCCCTCTTCATCATGTTATTATAGCTCTTAGCCCGTTTGTGTTTTCCCTGCTGAAGCCTTTGAGTTTCTGAGCAGGAGGAGGGCTCCTGGCAGCAGAGAAAGCAGTCAAAGACAAGAATGCAAAACTGGACTGCCGCGCAACTGTTATTTCTGCGATAGGGTAATTTAAAACTGGAGGAATACAACGGCGGGAATACAACAGCATTAAACCTTTATTATTACTATTATTATTCTTTCCGATGCACGGTCACTAGCAAAGAAAGGAGAAGAAAAACGGAGGATCGCGCTGCAGCGTTGCAAGTCGGAGATCAACACCAGAGACCCCAAAAAGTCGTCGACTGACAGGGTCTCACCTCCCGAACCCGAGGAACCATGTCATCCACGAGATTCAGAAAGGATAAGGAGATGATCGCGGAATATGAGACCCATGTGAAAGGTGCGGTGTGAATCTGATGCCTGTGTCTGCTCTGTGTGGATTGTCTGTCCGTCGACTCTGATCTCTCCAAGGGCCAGTTTTAATTGGCTCGTTGGTCTGCGTTTTCTCTTCTTTGTATTTTTAAAATAGAAAGGGAAAAAAGTGACACATTGCCCTTTATATTATACACCTTATAGCACAGACAGACTTCTCCCTTTACATAACAAGTAAACCGTGACAGTCAAATGAATGACAAGAGCACCAGACTGTTGTCTTCTCTCCCGTGTGCAAAGGCTTCTGTCATTTATTCACCAGCAGCCAGTGGGACGTCTGTAAGCTGAATGTTAATTTGTCATCATGTGGTTAGGGTCCAGGTTCTGCACGCTTTGTTGCTGGGTAAAATGATCCCTGTGCAAAGGGTGGAGATTGGGCTGCTTTATTATTGCGCCTCATTCTTTCATATTTTTGGGGACCTGTGTTTGGCTTGTTGTGGTTTGTGGTTGGATGATACACTAATATTTGGGAATAGTAGGTTATATATTTGAAATCCATTTGCAGTTTGTCATAGGCTAATGGCTTATGATGACAAGGTGGCTCAGATTGAATCCATATAAGTACCTGATCACACTCCTCATGTTTGGCCTTTGATTCCTTGACAGTGATTGCCTGTGGTTTGTCTCACTGCTTTCACCTGACAAAATGGATAACACACACTCTTTGATTCTCCTTTATCTAAACTCCAGCTCTTTAATTATGATGTGAGCCTATTAGCATTTGCTCTATAGTGTTTTTCTCTGCATTGTGTGACACCCGGGCTCATATAGAATCTGCTGGTTTTGGAGGGGTTCTTTGCTGTTTAATTCTGATTTAATAATAATTTAAAAAAATCACAAGATACTAGTGCAAGCAGTTTAGAAATGAAGCGATTCATTGTGCACTCGAACGTAAAGTGCTGGCTATGAGCAGATCTTTCCCTGATTGAGGCTGGGGTTCAGTTTCAAAGCCTTGGGCCCACTACTGGCACTCTCACACTGTGGTTCCACCAATGCTACATCTCTGAGGATTTAGATGATCAACCTTTCAGCTGTGTACCTGTGAACCTACACACATTACTTGGTGTTGAAAGTGTTTCTGCTGATTTTTTATTTTATTTTTTATTTTCAACAATTTTCCTGCCTCTTTTTTGTTTTTAATTCTTTTGTCTTGTGGCCTTGGCTGCAATACCTGTAAGCCATTCAGTGCTTATCTGATTCTCCTGCTTTCCTCTTTACCCAAGCCATTTTCTGGTAATTCAGGCATCAGTTCTTCAGTTTAGATCCAACTGTACTAGAGAATGGCTGCTGTTTCATAGATCCAGGCCCTGTCTGCTGCCTCTTTGAATTAGACAGGATCTCTCAGCTGCATGAGGAGGAAGGATGTTAATGCTCCTTGTTTCTCATTCACAGCTGGTATGTATCATAGCCTGCAGGCAGTGAGGGCTCTGCTCTTGACATACACCACCTCACAACAATGGTAATGTTATGAGCTGAACCTGGCAGTGAGCGACCAGTAATGAAATTCAGATTGAAAATTGCACCTGTCTTATTCTGAGTTATTGCTTAATGGCTAATGTGTACATGGCAGAAGGGGCCAGATCATCAATGTGCCGGTGATGGGTTAATAACACGATGGCGGGGTTGCTTTATTATGTATGAGGGCTTATAGATGGGTGAAAAAAAGATCATTTGGCTTCAGCAACAAAGAAGAAGCCCCTGTCAGTAGGTTCATTATGGATCAGTACTAGGGTTGCTTAAATGTGACTGGTGCAGTGAGATGGCACATCATAACAAAAGTGAATCTGTTAGAGTGCAACAAACTGCTTTGCTAAAGTCTTAACTCCCACCATTAATAAATTCTCGATGACCCTTGAGGCTGGCTGCCAAAGCTGAGGTCTCTGAAGGACTCCTGCGAGATGGGGTTCACTTTATTCAAGCTGTTCAGCTGGCAGATCTTGTATTAGCATGTCAATAGAGATGGTTCATACTCTGAACTGACTGAGGAGTTTGGACTTTTGTAACTAACCGCTGTGTGGTTGCTGGACTGCAGCGATTCCTCCTCCTGTTTGCCAGTTTTATAGGCAGCTTGTGAAGTGGGCTAAACCATCAGCAGCTGTCTGACATTTACGGTGGAAGCTTTAGGGATAAAACTATGCTTCTCTGTCATTATATACACATAAAGGCTACTTTTGACTACTCCCTTATTCACAAGGGGTCGCCACAGTGGGTAGCTCTGCACATTTGATTTGGCAGATTTTTACACCCTTCCTGAGGCAACACCCCCCCCCCAAAAAGGATTTAGTATCACCTCCCAAGATCAAACTGGGGCTCTTTTGCTTGTTAGGAGAATGGGTGAGCCGCTGCATTACTTAACTACTATTATTATACACATGTATGTTTTAAAGGCTTTGCAATCATAAGTTCATTAGCTGAGAGAAGATGGTGATGAAATAGCTTTGAAGCCAAAAATTGAAAGTCAACGGCTGAGTACTGAATTTGGCGTGACTCATTTTTATTTAACTAGTCTGGTGTTTACTCTCTTTTTTTGTACTTTGAAGTGACAGCAGGTTCCATGTCTCCTTGAATCCAGCTCTGCAATAAATCACTGATTCATTGTCTGGTTGTTGTGCAGTGCATTTTGCCCTGTTGTCTTTATCTGGCAAACTGTGCCATTAAATGGTGCTGTCTTATTGTATTTAACATCTAAAACTCAGCACGACCAGTCTGTGTATTTCTGCAACATTATGTTTTCTGGCTGGATTCTGGCCTATCCCATTCTTTTGAACACAGTATGTCAGGAATACTTTGAGAGAGGTTCTTCATATTTGGTAAATATTCATTATAGTTTGGTGGTCTGATCTCAGAAAACATGTTTTTGGCCATATCTCTAGAATTAATTAATGATGAAAAAAATCACTTGCATGTTGAGGAAGATATGACTACAACTTTCTATTCTGCCATGTTCAGCCTTACTGAGCAAACATAAACTCACTTACTACCTTTTATAAGATTCTTTCAGTGTCTTCTCTCATATATTGTATTAGTCTGAACAGGCATGAATGTAAACTGAAACCTGACTGGTTTGCGGAGGAAGAAACGTGATGCTGTAATTCTAGTTTCATTTGATTTCTTAGTCTGGCAGCTTGTATTCAAAGCTCCATATATAACCTTTTAATGCTATGATGGTAGTCACTTCCAAGAAGTAACTAATGCCTAGCTCAGACACAACCACCCGATTCATTACTGACACAGTACATCCGCATACTAAACAGGCATTGAGACAGAGGCACACACACACACACACAAATACAGCGATGTAAGGTGTTATTAAGAGGAAGTAGAGTTTTAATTTGATGCAGGTTACCTAAGTTTGGAGTTGATATCATTTGTTTTCAGTTGTCTAGTTTCCCCTGCTCTGATCATGAGAATTAATGCAAGCATGGGCTCACGGAAACATTAGTGGTCTACAAGTTATGACAACCCATGCCAGTGGTGTACACTTGAAGTGATTTTGAAAAGGAAACATGGTTTTACACCTCTCAGTTCAGGTTTCTCCTTGCCCTTTGCTGCTAGCTTGTTGGTTTTATTCTGCCTGATTAAATAGAAACTAATGAAAAATAATCTGACCAACATGCATTACTCACAATATTGTTTGGTGCACAATGTATTATGAAATATTTTTGCACATTTTTTTGCAGAGCACAAAGCCGGGTGCCTCATTTACAAATTAACTGCTGCATTGCAGTACACAATAAGGTAATCACACACCTAGTTGTGTGTAATTGTCGGGTGTTATGGTATATTTTGATAGCTTTATGTCACCAATTAGCTTGCAGCTTAGCGTTTGTGTTGTTACAAAACACACTTTTCACTGCTCATATGAAAACAAAGCTTCAGTGTTTCACATGTTAAAAAGTGCCTTCTAATGAACGCAAAAGTGTGTGCTTTGGTTAAATGCTGATGAGAATTATGTGAGACACTAGGTGTGTCGCTGTTTGTTATTGCCCCGGGCCACAGACAGCTCCTCTGCTGAGTGAGATACAAATCACAAGAGCTGATCATGGTTGCAGTAGCTGAGCTTTTAGCATTTGTGTCTTCTTCAGTTGAAGGATCAGAGTGTATTGCCATCGTGTTTAGATTTGGTTAGTTACCTCTTCACACCCTGCTGGGTAGCATGCGGGTGGCAGGGTGGACACACACGTGTTGGGAGTTGAAGCAATGGTCTCACTGAGTCATTGGCTGAGGATCCTCCAGCTGCCCACTTGTTTGGCAAACCTGCTGTATACTGAGTGAGCATCTGCAAAGCAAAAAAACATTTACTGGATATTAAGGCTCAATACAATTTGTGTGTGACAGCTTGTTTGTTCTGTGGTCCAATAAATTTTGGACTTCATTCAGGATTGGTTTATTTGCATGGGGTGGCAGTGAATAGTCAAATACACAGCTTATTCTCTTTCTTGTTTAGAGTTAGATAAGATGGCTTGTACAACTCTCTGTGTATGCTGATGGAGTGGTTAATGTGTTCATCTTACACAAAAAAGATCCCCGGTTTGAGACCAGGAGGAGAAACATAATGCCTTGCACAGGAGTAGCGCAAGAAAAAAAAACTATTGTAGCTGTTAAAATCTAACCTCATGTGTCATATTTCATTTTATGCACTGTCCAGTCACATGTATGGGATGGTATGTGAACCTCCAACAACACTAAGAATAATGTAATTGTCCATTGTGTCCAATGACAGATTGATGAAGCCAGTAATTTTATACACCTCTGTGAATTTGAATCCTGTCATAAAATGCAGGCATCTTTGGTTGGCCACTCTATTTGTGTCCATAAGTAAGAAGTGCGATATCAAGCACAAAAATGTCCACTTGTGTTACTTTCGGAGAACAGCATTATCACACTAGACTGAAGTCTTATCCTGCTCTCTGTCGCCAGAGTTTTGCTTCAGCGTTTTCTCTCCATTGTTGACTCTTCTCTGGTTTCTATAAGCTCAGTATGATGAATGCAGCTGCCACTCGTTTAACTGAGACTTTGCTATGCCCGTTTCACATAAGACATAATCAGCCTTTCATAAAACGGCTGATCTCCCAAGCAAAGATCATTCACTTCTGTCTCTCAGTTTTTCAGTTCATGTTGGCACTGATGAAACAGACAAAGGTCCATTTAAACATTAAAATGATTTCATTTCCTTGGTCATTTGGTGCCAGGCAGTGCATGATTTTTAGTTCTCAATTAACTCTGTTGTCTGTGCTAAAAGAATTTTAATTAGAATTGTGAGGAGGAGTCTTTTTGACAACATGACTGTAGTACAAGTCCAGCAATACACAACTGCAAGACTAGCAAGTCTTGTGCAAAGATCTTAGATGACATTTCCTGCTAAGAGACGGTAACCTTAGAAACAGGCGGAAACAAGTTTGTGTGAGAATAACAAGTTTGAAAAAGTCACTGATGAAGTAATTAGTTCAGCTTTTGCACTGTGGGCTGGGGACCAGTTAGATAACTTATTCCATATCAGTGAAGCACATGTCCCACTATAGACTTGAGATAATTAAACAGTGCAGCTATTTCCAGTTAACAGATTATAGCAATATACATGGCACAGTTTCACCAGCTAATAGGATCATGAAACTGTGGGTGCTAATGAATTGTTATTGTTATTACAGGGCTACAACAACTATTTTTTTCCCCAGTAATGATTAATCTGGTATTTATTCCTGAAGTATTGATATCTTAAAATAGTTTTTTTATATGACCATCAGCCCCAAACTCAGACATTAGGTTTACAGCTTGGTCTCGTGTGCAAACTTTTGCTAAATTCAACCCATTTCTTTCATGAGCACACATTGTCCTTTTTTCATGATAGCCATCATGACATTGAAACCAATGTGCTTCAGTTCTCATGCTAACACAATGAATGTTTTCGAGACCCCCCTCAGAAGCCCCCCCCCAAAAAAACCCTGAAACAAGTGTAATCTCTGTATTTTAACCCAAACAATGATGTTTTTCCTAACCCTAACCAGCTAGTCTTTCTTGTTGCCTGACCCTAACCAAACACCACCAGAAAGTGAAAGTAAGTCACGCATCGTTCCTAGTTGCAATTTGAATTATAGTGAATGAGCAGCAACAGTACAATCTCCCTTGTGATAGAATTTGTCTTCCCAATCTTTAACATATACAAAAAAAATTTATAAGTATATTGTGAGTATTTCACTACTTCCCTCATACTATGAGACATCTGTTGTTCATGTGCATGTGCATTAAAAATAAAAAGGAAAATTCATGACCAAATAAAGGCATTACTGGGCATTGTTTAATGTTTTTTCTATAATTGCAGTGTGTGTGGTGTCTCCACACTGAAGCCCCCCAAATAACCTAAGAACTTTGAAACTGAAACTTGTAGAAAAAAAAGGGACTTGTTTGGTTGTGACTCACCAGAGAGGTCAAAATAGGTGACACATCTCCCCCTCTAATTCTGTCTTCTTTTTTTTTGTCCTCCACTCTCAGTTTCAGCCAGTAAAAAAATACACTTGCGTTGTTGCTGTTGTTTCTGTACATAGCCCACACCCTCCGATGCAAGCTTAATAATGTTGGAAGATTCTAATAATTTAAACTCTTCATTGTCTCAATTGTATTTATTACTACTCTCTAAAATTGGATTATTCTATGCTGCTGTACTGTGATTGCTCAACAGCTTCATTTTCAGATTTACTCCACTTGTCATTGCACACAACTCGCACGTCTCTTCACTCAGTGTTGCCACCTATTCACGTCCATCAGAACCCACCTTTCCTCCAATGAGCTGCTCCCCAGGGAATGGTACACGCCCATGTTGCCATGGAGATACCGCTCAGACTGGTCGTGTAGAGCTGGATCCTGGATGCAGCAAACGATAGACAGCTTGACTCTGAGAGGGCGTGTGTCCCAAGCTTATATTTGGGCTTCCTTGAAGTGTATGATGATGTGGGCAAAACAGTGATCACGAAGTCGGGGATGGTTTTGCTCTCCATATATATGTATCACATGTTATCCTTGTGTACAGTTTAAAGGTTTATTATTTTAGTTTCAGATGAGTTTTTTTTTTTTAAAAAGGCATTTTGCATGTTAGTATAAAAGCTATTTTACATAATTATTGTGAACAGATAACATTTCTACAAAGGACTGTTTGACTGGAATAATGCAATGTAGTGAACAAAAATGCATGACAGAAGGTAATTTGATAGATTTTTCTTCAGAGCCTGGATTGATTTTTAGTTTACTAGACAGAATATCCGGCGGAGAATACGATAAATCAGCAGATAATCAGGAGGGACAAATGACAGCTGACATTTTGCTGTCGGATGCACCATCAGTTGCTCAGCCATTGATTGGACTCAGCTCCTGTTGTCTTATCTTTGAGTACATGTGCTGCAGCTTGTCTGGATTGAAGAGGAACCAGACGAGATAGAGACACACAGAGAAGAACCTGTGCTGACATTGGGAGCATGCCCTCATGAATCCAAAATTGTGTTAATCATTCGAGGATTAAAACAGAACAGAGAAGAGGGGGATTAGTTCAACGACTGGAACTTGTATTATGAGACTCAGTGT
>JAMQGT020010018.1:30000-55000 GCA_024447675.2 Pterophyllum scalare
TTTGTTCAGTTGATGATGCAAAAAAACCTATAAATGTTTTCATACTTGATTCTAATCTGCTGCTAAGTCTCTTTTTCACTGCTGGAACTGCAGCTACCTGAACAGAACCTACAAGCTACAAGAACCTATCAATCAACAAAATTAAATTCACTTTGATCTGCCAACAAACTAAATTTCCACATCTCCTTTGGGGCAGAAACCTTTCATCTTTAAGTGTATCCACTTTAATGTTTCAGAGTTCTAATTAGCAGCTAGTGCATTACAAATAAACAACAGCTCTTTGGGCTAGATTGCTCATGATATTCACTGTTTGCAACAGTGTTGCATTTTCATTGTTAAATTTTTATGTTCTTTGTAGATTTTTTTTTTTACCCCATTTCATCATCATCATCTTATAATGTGTCTGATTGGAATAGGTGGCACTCACAGAGGTCATCTTGTGCAGAGGAAGAGTCATATGACATGTGAAACACCCCTTTTTATGTGAGCGCACAGAGCCTGAAAGCCCGGTTTGGTAAGCACCTTTGTGCTAACTCAAAGAAAACCTGACTATGAACTTCTTTCATATGATACCCTTCAGTTCCAGCCAAGGCAGGAGGGCCATCAGAGTTTGAATATGTAACGATTCTTGAAAGCATTGAGGTTTGGGTGTCATACTACTCACTGAGTGTTTTATCTGGGCAATCAGTAGTCTTATAATGTTTATATCAGCGTTTGTCAAATGGCTATTAGAGAGATTTATCTATCTAACAAAATATTAATGTTATAAATAAAATATTAACTTGCTTTGGTTGCATTCAAAAAGAAAGAAAAAGGCAGCCTTAATTTTATTGCACGCATATATTCACAGAATTCCCCAACCTCACAGATTGAAGCAAACCAAAGATGGGTTCTTCACTTTGAATGAACCACAGCAAATCAAGCCATACTCAGTGTGCTGGAAATGCTTAAGGAATAATTCTCCAATTGCTCATGGTTTCTCAGAGGGAAGGGCACACTTCTGGTGTGACCTATTTTTCCAATCTCATCTGTCAAAAGCAAGACTGCAGCTGATGGTTCCCTTTTTGTAAAAGAATGTTTTTAAAAGTCCTCCGTGTCACTCGTGCACATTGCTGTCACATTTTCCTCCGGCTCTTTTCTCTTGGCTCGAATGCTTTGGTTCCTGTTTTTCTCTTTTAAAGTAAAGAAAAAATATATGAATAAAAAGAACACTTCAAACATAACTGAATGTTTGGCGAAGCAAATCATTCCTGACAGAAGTGAAGTAGTAAAATGCTATATATCCTTGAAGTCTGATTCAGAGTTCCCACTAAAGAACAAGCTTTAATCCCTTGGAGATCGGTGAGTGAGAGAGAGGGAGGCCCCGTGGATAAAGGGGAGGGCTGGGACAATGGTTAACCACAGAGTGAAGGATGCCGCTTGAGGCTGAGGCCAGGCAGCACGACATTGCAGGGAGAGCAAATGCTCCCCATGCATAACGTTACTGTTTCCCCAGCAGTCAGAGCCAGCATATAGCCGTGATAAAGGCTTTGCTGTCCAAATTACACCCTGAGCAGCATGAAAACACAGTCTGTGTCACGGCTGTGGTTTTACCATTCAGTTAGCAGTTCATCTGCCTGCAGAGTGTTGCTGACATGGCTTTGATACTGTACATGTATGATTCATCCTGTCTTCATTTTAAGGGTTATAACTTGCAGTGACTCATGTTAATGAAGGATGTTGCAACATGACGTGACTTCCATTAGGAAGTTCTTTTTCTTTTTTTTTGCTGCTGCTTTAGTACATTTTCATACAGAAATAAACAAAAGATCCCTTTGATTGGTGGGAAAATCTTAATCGTTAACACATTTTCTGTATGGGGAAAAAGTTAATACAATATGTTACTTTTTGCTTGTTGGAATTGCTTTTCCTAAACTGAAATAAACATTACCCTCTCAGCTTTATTTAGGCATCATAGGTTAGGATGAAGTATTCACAAGAGAATCCCTGAAAGCATAAAAAAACAGCACTGGTAGCTGTGCAGTAACCTTGCATTCTTTTCATTTCATCCTCCTTTTATGCTTGACTCTTCAAATGTACTGAGGGAAAAATACATTTAATGTGAAAGTATAGCTTTATCAAGAAAACTGTGATTTCTAATAAAGGTTTCACATGAGTTCATGGTGGGGTTTTTTTCCTCTTTTGAAGTGAGATTCATCCTGTTTACTCGAGCTCCTTGCTTAACAGTATAATTTTGTTCTACAGAATAGGCATTTTTCTGTTCCTGAGTTGAGGCGTCATTGTTGCTGATGACAGCACTACAAAGGGGAATCGAGTTTTTGCTTGTGGCTCCCGCTGGCTAGAAGATCTGTAGTCTGGCTGGTAACACCATGTTCCTCTTGCGGCAAAATGTTGCTACTTTTTCCAAGTGGGGGGGAGTGAAGTATTTCTAATTAAATCCGTTTGATTTAGATGCACATGCAAGTTATGAATTCTCATGAGAGGTCATAAACAAAGGTCGACTCACTCTCAGCTAACTCTTTGCACTGTGCTTTCTATTAGTTTCCACAGGACTCTCTTTTTCATTACTGTATATGTTTAATGA
Source organism: Pterophyllum scalare (assembly GCA_024447675.2). Classification (NCBI taxonomy): domain Eukaryota; kingdom Metazoa; phylum Chordata; class Actinopteri; order Cichliformes; family Cichlidae; genus Pterophyllum; species Pterophyllum scalare. Next base: position 32,585 of record JAMQGT020010018.1, read on the forward strand.
CCACAAATGGGAAAGAGGAGAGTGAAGAACCCTTTATAGGATGAAGTAAGTCCAACACATATATATATATATACAGTATATATATAAAGGGTTCTTCACTCTCCTCTTTCCCATTTGTGGTCATTAAACATATACAGGAATGAAAGAGAGTCCTGTGGAAAATAATTTTAACCCATGATTCATTTTAGCATCAGTAACTTGACATAATCATTTTCTGTATGACTTTATCAGTCTCTTGCATCATTGTGGGGGAATTTTGGCCCCCTCTTCTTTACAGTGTTGCTTCAGTTCATTGAGGTTTGCAGCATTTGTTTGTGCACAGCTCTCTTAAGGTCTCACCACATCATTTTTGTCAGGTTGAGGTCTGGACTTTGCCTGGGCCATTGCTACACCTTGATTAGTTTGTTTTTCAGCCATTCTGTTGTTGAGTTGCAGCTGTGCTTGGGATCATTGTTCTGTTGCACGACCCACTTTCAGTCATGCTTTAGCTGTAAGACAGATGGCCTCGCATTTGACTCCAGAATACTTTTTATACGAATTTATGGTCAACTCAGTGACTGGAATGTGCCCAAGGTCCTGTGGCTGCAAAACAAGCCCAAATCATCACCCCACCACCACCATGCTTGACAATTGGTATGAGGAGTTTGTGCTGATATGCTGTGTTTGGTTTTCACCAACTGTGGAGCTGTGCATTATGGCCAAACATCTCCATTTTAGTCCAAAGGACATTGTTCCTGAAGTCTTGTAGATTTTTCAGATGCAACTTTTTAAACCTAAGCCATGCTGCCATGTTCTTTTTACAGAGAAGAGGCTTTCTCTTGGCAGCCCTTCCAAACAAGGCATGCTTGTTCAGTCTTTTTCTAACTGTACTGTCATTTTAACATTTAACATGCTAACTGAGGCCTCTAGAGTCTGACCTTGGGATGAATTTGTGGGATATCCACTCTTGGGAAAATTGTGGCTTTGTGTTAACACACACCTGAATGCTCCAGATCAGCAAACTGCCAAAACATCTGGCTGATACTTAGCCTGTTAGGACGTAGTAATGGTGTACCTTAGTTTTTCACAGAACTGCAGAGTCCTGTGAAATTTATTCATTTTTTTTGTCATATTAATCTTAGTTTTGTGTCAACTAATGCCTTTTTTTTGGGGGGTTGTTTTGCTGGACAGAGATCCGTAACCAGCTGGTGGAGCAGTTTAAATGCCTGGAGCAGCAGTCTGAATCTCGTATCCAGCTCCTGCAGGACCTGCAGGAGTTCTTCCGTCGCAAAGCAGAGATTGAACTGGAATACTCTCGCAGCCTGGAGAAACTGGCTGAGAGGTTCTCCTCAAAGATCCGCAGCTCCAGAGAACACCAACAGTTTAAGTAAGTTGAAAATTTAATTCATCAAGTATTTACTGCTTGTACTGTTTAATGTAGATAATTTTTGAGTATTTGTGTGTTGTTGTTGATTGAGTGCAGGTGCATTCTCATATTCTCTTTCTTTAATGTTGTCTAAGTTATGACTTCTTGTTAAATTTGACTTTAAAGTTAATTCTGTAAGCTACTTGCTTTATTTCCTTTACTTTATCATATGAATGTCAAGTGACTTTATCTCCTCTCTAAACACTTGTACTGCAAGAGCTTTCCCTGTGGCTAATCACATTGCAACATTATACAACAGAATACTTTGTTTATGTGCTGTCAGCGAATGTCTCTTTTAACAGTCATCATCTTTATGACAGCTTCAAAGGTCATGCCAGTGACGATACAGTTCATTAGAGGTTTTAATTATTGAAGGTTGAACATACCACCTTAAGTATACTCCTGGCACTATAAATTAGAACTTAACTTGTGATCAAAGCTTTATGCTTAAAATGGAAATTAAATGTGCATAAATGTGGCAGTTAACAATAAAGTAAAGGCTATGTGAGTTTTTAAAAGATAGTTCTCACCTTGAGAAAAGATCATCTATGAAACATACAGTGTCATTGGTAAAGTAAGCTTTTGCTTGTTAATGAAGAAGATGAAGCTTCATTCAAGAATTAAAAGCAATAGTAAACAAAAATTACAAATATTGAGAAGATGATTTCCTTATTTTTACAGAATTCAGAGTTTTTACATGTAATGATTTGCTAAAAGAAGGAAAACTGGAAATCCTATAGCCAAGTATAAAGCACAAAAGGACAAAATGGATATAAACGAGTGGAGAAACCAGTGGCTAAGGAATATCACTAAATGTTATCAGATCAAATTCAGATCCGCTATAGCGCTGACCTATTTAGATTTGAAGTTCTGAAAATACTGAAATGGATGCCAGTGAAGAAATAATGCATCGCCTGGCAAGAGATTACCACACCACATTGGTACATGACTCACGCAGGGCATGAAATTGAGTCCTGCCACTCCCAAAATCAAGCACCTCAGGCGAGCTTAGTTCAGTTTGGTAATGGGAGCACTAACCCAGCTGTGATCTGGCAGCACGTCTCAGACATAAATCTGTACCAGCATACACTGTGTGTAGTCAAACCCCAGCTCTGATTCTAACAAATGGGCATGATACAAGTGGATTTGCAACATTTCCATAAGAAGGGAAATTGATTTAATTCTCAAAAATTTGATTACAAAATATTAGTATTTTGCCTCATTCTTGAAAAAATAAACAGATTATTTTGTTCAGGTATGAAAAACTTTTTTGAGAGAATTGTGCAGGGTTATGTTTTGATGTATTATTTATTGTTTTTTGCTGATGCACTAAATTGTAAGCAGCATTTTAATAATATAACTAGTTTTTGTTGCTCAAATGTAGTTGCTGAAAAAGTACCTTTGAAATTGTGAGAGTGAAAAGAAGTGGCAAGTCAACTTAGTGGGTTACTAATAATATATTTATATTAATCTTGCTTTAAATCTGCAGGCAAGCGGGCAGGCTTAGTTCAGTTTGGGAATGGGAGCACTAACCCAGCTGTGATCTGGCAGCAGATCTTGAGACATAAATCGGCACCAACATATACTGTGTGTAGTCTAACGCCAGCTCTGATTCTTTCAAATGGAAACAACACAAATGGATTTCCAACATTTCCATAAGAAGGTCTACTTAATTCTCAAATCGTTATCAGAAGATATTAGTAGTTTGACTAATTGTTAATGAAAAGCAGATTATTTTGTTCTGGTGTGAAAATCCTGCTGGAGAGAGTGGTGTAATTTTGCTGTATAACATGACAGAATCAGTAGTTAAAGCATTCACAGATTGTACAGCGTGAATACATTTAGGGTTATGTTTAGATGCATTATTTATTGCTTGTTGCTGATGCATTAAAATGTAAGCAACATTTTAATTATATAACAGGTCTTGGTAACTGAAATGTAGCTGAACAAAAAATACACTATTTCTTGTTTGTTTGTTTTTTACTCTCTGAAAGTGTGAAAGTGAAAAAAGTCAACTTAGTGGGTTACAAGTAATACATAAATTGATATTAATTTTGCTTTAGATTTGTACCTCGATATTCATGTTTGTGCCTCACCTTCCACTTGATTTTTAATCACATGCTCATTAGCAAAAAACCTGTGTGTGTGTGTGTGTGTGTGTGTGTGTATGTGTGTGTGTCCGCGCATAGATCCAACTGTCTTAAGAATGACTGTTACTCTAAAGACAGTCTCACAAAAGACAGAATTACACTTACCCTTTGGACTGAACCGTTGATCTTATCCATACAGTGATGGACAGCTGTTAGAAGAATAATCCTAAGACATATGTCTACTTATACTTTCTGCTCATGGTGACTCAACAGGTGTTTCAGAGCAGTGTCTGGGCAAAGATCACCCACAGAGATATAAACTGACAGGTTTATAGTAAAAATTATGTTTTAAGTAGACAGCAGATGACATTTTAAAAGCTTATTACACTGACTGTGAGAGAATATTCTGGACTCACTATCTGAAAGTACTGATGCACTAACAAACCAATGGAGGAAGTGTGCGTGGGGAGGATGTAAGGTTCATTCAGGACACACACACTTTTTGCATGCATTTGACAGAAACTGCTTAGGACGCAGTAATTTCAAACTGTCCAATGTGTCATCCTAAGTGAGTTCATGAGCCTTTGATAATGCCAGAAAAAGGTTTATAACATTACTGCACCTTCTGCCCTGAACTCCTGGTCTGCAGGTGGGCAACCACAAATCCTGGTAATCAGCTGTGACACACCCTTTTCCCTGCCTTGCCTACTACTTTAGTATAGTTAAGTTAACGAGGAGCCACTAAAACACTAAATGGGAAAGACGAGCACTTGTGTTTTTCCTAAAAGGAAAAAAAAAGAAACACTTTAGTGGCACAAAGCCCAATCATGCAGTATTCGCCATCAGAATCACAGGAACATATGTTATGCCTTTGACTTATCATACTTTTCTAAAATTGTAAACTATGTTTTCTCAACACTCTTTTACATAGGTGACCATCTTTAATTGCAAAAGAAGCTATGCTCAGTAAACCTTGTGCTGTACTGCTGAGGGGTACTTCATAAGCAGCTTAGTGGACATCAAAACACAGTGGTAAAATGGAGTCATTCTGACCAGGACTTCCATATGTCCTGGATTCCTGCCTACAGCTGCTGGCTGAACCCTTCCACTGCAGATTCATTAGCAAGCTGCAATGCCACTGTGATTTACAGCTGCTGCAGCTACAGCTATGCTGCTGCAACCCAGCTGAGAATTATTTTGCTCTTGCACTTTACCCCACTTGCCACAGTAAAAATAATATTATTCTTGGAGCCAGGAAAAACCCTCGCCTGATCGGACCACAGTCCCCTCGGAGACAACAGCTGGCTTGATTCTAATGATGGCACAGACATTCAAGAGTAAATCATGAATAGGTTTTAAAAAAAAACATCAAATCAGAATGGATTGGTATTGTCTGCTTCTTCGTATAGACAAGAAGGGGACTCACGCAGTATTAATATGGATAAAGACATACAGTAGGCGATAAAGCTGGGGTTGTAGTGGTGTCTAAATTTGTGTGTGCGTGTTCATTAGGTTAGAGAGGAATGGGGAGCAATGTTTGATCTCTTTATAGTGTGAGATCTTTGTGTATGTAAGCTTTTCTTGTTCTTTTGGTTTGAAGTTACCTTTGCTCATTCAGGAGATGTTGATGTTCACGTCATGGTCAGATAGACACAGCTTGAAACTTGTATCACTGGATATTGCTTCATGTTACAGCATTACAATTGTCATATAGCTTGTTCTCACAACAAGTTTCTCTTTTCGAAGAGCCTCAAAACCTGTTTATGCTCTTCAGTTATGATATAATTATTTTGAATGATTCTTCTTGTTGTAGGATAGCATTGACCTACAGCAATGACTTTAGTTCCATTGTGTTTATAAGTATGGCTGCTCTCCAGTGGTTTAAGGGTAAAAGGTTGAGCTGAATCTCACCTCAGTCGGTGTGGTGTTTTTGAAGGTCGAGTTGGTGGAAATCACTGTGTGTGCATCAACAGATTTGCTGGTTGCAGGTTATTTTTCAGATCTTGTCAAAGACTTGTCTCCTCTTCACTGACACTGCCCCCATGCTCAGTGTCCCCCCCACCCCCCACCCGCCCCAAAAAAAACAAAACTAAATGATGTGCAAATCAGCAATGTAGCATATTTAAGCTATGCTGGAAAATGGGGGCAAAAGAAAATTTAAATGGCAAAGCAAGCTGCATGTGCCCACGTGCCCCTTGTCTTTTGAAACTGTTTGGCTCTTTCTTCTTTTCCTTGGCTGTTTCATTGATAAGCAGCAGGCAGGCAGTGTGGAGGGGATTAAAGGCCTTTATAAAGCTGAGTCCTGGTTTGATAAATACGCACTTCCTTTTGGAAATCCTGGCTCAGACACATCAGAGTCTTGGTGATTAAGATGGTGGCATTCAGTGCAACCATGACTAAAGCGTGGGCACTGTTCTCTACAATGCTCACTTGTTCAGAGTATGCATATTACGAAGACAGTTTGCCATCAGTTTATCCGTGAATTGGAGGATTACTGCTATACTCTCCAACCATGCACTCTTGCTTTGTTTCTCCATTCATTTCCACTGACACTGTGTCTCATCTTCTTCATTCTCCTCTGAATTGTTCACAGATTATGCTGAATGTATGTATCATACCATACAGAGATTCTAAAAACTATGTAGACAGACAGACAGTGCTTTGCAGAATGAGACGGCTGTAACAGGATGCCAGAAAGCTGTGCTCCTCCTCCTCCTCTTCCTTTGTTTCTCTAGAGAACTGTCAGAGCTCATCATTTGCCTTCTTCTGCATGTTACTGATATTCCGTGTATAAATACTGAGGGCACGAAGCCATTCAAAGCCAAACCATCTGAAGACCCTCAAGATTAATTGACCTGCAAAGTCTACACTTGATATTCATCCTTTTACAGGAAATCGGAGAGAAGTGGGCACAGCATAGAAATGGAGGAATGAATTTTCTGTTCTTTCATTACTGATAGGCCTATGTAGAACTGGCAAAGAAAAAGCTTGTGTCACAGTACTTTAAAAAGCAGAGGAGCTACATTTAGTACTGTGTTAACAGACTCTGCTCCCACACAGGCCTAATTACTGACCTTATGCTCCTAATTTTAGTGAAAATAGGGCACCAGTGATGAAACAAGGAGATCTTGTGTCTGTTATCTCGTTCTTATTCTTGTCGCCAGCTTTTTACCCCACAACTTTAAGCATCTACTTCCCCCTCCATTTTCAGACCTCCTCATTCCTTAATTGAAGGACATTCAAAGCTCTTCTTTGGATGTTGACTGCCTTTTGTTCTGTTCTCTGTCAAGATGATGTTGGGGTCCGGGCTCTGGGGAGGCCGATCCATGACTCATAGTGTTCCAGTGTGTGTGTGTGTTTTTGGCAGTGTGTTTGGGATCATTGTCATGATGAAAAATGGAGCTGTTGCCAGTCAGACTCTTTACAGATGGTATTGCTTGGTGGATCGGACTCTACATTTTTGTGTTTGACAAGATCCCCAGCACCACTAACTGAAATGCAGCTCCAAACCCTGACAAAGCCTCTACTTGTATGTCTCTTCTGACCTCCTTTGTACATATTGACAATGATTTGAACCAAAGATTTCAAATATGGATTCATCACTCTGTAAGACCTGTTGATTTTTAGTCCAGTTCTCGGCGTATTTTGGCATGCCTCAGCTTCTTTCTCTTTCGCCCAGTTTCACTTCCTTATGAATGGCTTCTTGACAGCCAACCTTCCACTGAGACCATTTCTGATGAAGGCTTCAGTGAACAGGAGATGGATCAACTGAAGGGTTAGTATGCATTTCCAGGTCTTGTGTCAGGTCTTTGCTGGATTCTTTTTCCAGTTTCTTAAGGCCATGACTGACTGTCAGATACGGTTCATCTACTCTAGATAGTTTTTTAGGCCTGCCACTTCTTGTTTTGTCCTCCTCTTGTCCAGTTTCCTCAAATTTTAACGGGCACACTGCACACCGTGTGGAGACATGATAACTTTTCGGTAATCACTCTTTGGGAATCACCTTGTTGCTGCAAAAATATAATTTTATGCCTGTCAAACTGTGTTATTTTTAGCATATTTTTGTAGATTAAACTGAATGGGAACAGATGACATTTTTGTTTGTTTGTTTTTTTGTGACATGCTGCTAGTAACTAAAGATACAATTTAAATTTGGTTCTAAGTTGTCTGTTATGAGTATACACAACACTGATTCATCCCTCGAGTTAGGTGCCTTTTTTTATGCTTGAATGATTCATAGATCAGTGTTAAGTGGATTAACAAAGAAAATAAAAACTTTCCCATGAAATTGGTCAGGTAGAAGGACAGGATTGAAAATGAAAAACTTTGACTGTATCACTTAAGACCACTTTAAAAATGACAAGAATTTCCAGCTGTTTGGAAGCTAAATGTAAAGAATTGAGGTGTAGCTTGATACTTTTGAACAGTACTATATCTCAGTGACTACTGAGAACCTCAGAGGATGAATTTTACTGACTGCCATGAACTGTGATACCATCAGGCTGGCATTTGTGGTTCTGAGTCATATTTCTCAGTAGCTAACTATAGACACAGGTATACTATCAATGGCTGTATTTTGCTAAGGGTAGGTCATATTCATGCAAGTAACTTTATGCTGGCTTAACAGTATGCTGCGCATGTTGGTACACTCATAGTATATTATGACACTGAGTAGTGTATGGTAACATAGGGGCTTCTCAACGTCTTAACTCACTGCTGTGCCTAACTAAATTCCCAGAGCCCTAATATCTTAACTTGTTTTCACACCTGCACTGCAGCCCTGAACTTTGTAGCCAATGAAGTAGCATGTTAGCAGTAGCCATTTCATGAATATTTGCTGTATGTGAGAAAGGATCATTTCCCAATATGGTTCTACTGATCCTCTGCTTTACGACTTTCTTTACAGGCTGTATGTTTGAGTTCTGTTGAGTAAACATAAAAATTGAAAATTGCATTCTATTTATTTCAGCGTGGCATGAATCTGGTGTTCCAGTCAAGTTAAACAGCCATTAAAGGAAAAAGTGGCCATATTTAGGGACCGAAGGTCCACAAGCACTTTAAATCATCATAGGCGGGCCAGAGATTTATGCTTGTGGGAAGTGTACAGTGCTTGGGTGGAAAGCTGAGGTGGATAAAAGAACTAAAATTGGAGCTTGGTTGTGCTTAGGGATAAGATGAGGCATCTCTGACCACTTTCAGGGATTAGCAAAGAGTAGAGGTGCCTGTTCCTTAAACCTCTCAACCACAAACAGCAATTATACACCACGGAGCCGCTTCTCTTATGGGTAGATAGGTCAGTCAAGCAGAACTGGTACAAAATGAGAGATGGTGAGACAGTCAAAATAGGTCATCCCAGAGGAATGAGGGAGAATATGCTCTTTATTAGACCTACTAATGTTATGTTTTACTTTGTCCCGCTTGTCCTTTACACAGTCTTACACATGACTTCATATTAACTTTTATATGGCAAGTTAATGGCCTGATGATTTATTTCAATATTGCTTCTTCCACAGTGAAATGTGGCTTTTGATCAATCGTTGGCTTATCTCAGATCTTTACTGCTCAGTTTTTGTGATTTTTAAATGGACTGACTTACCTTTTGGATAAAGTGCATGAAGACACTATGCTCAAGCTAACATTAAAAACAAGTCGGCACAGTAAAGAGACAGATCAAGTTTGCACTAAATGCTATCCTATTTTCTGCTCTGCGCATGTTATGAAGATGATGTGCTGCTGTTTGTATCCTGTCAGCATCATGTAAGTGTGTTTAGAGGCAGAGTTAAGTAAAGGAATAATGGTGGGGGAACTCTGGAGTTGCAAGATATCAACTTCATTAGATGTGATTAGCATTATGGAAGCTCTCTGAAGGGGATGTCTTTGATGTTGGTGCTGCTTATCACTTTCTTCCCCATAAACAGTGAAACCCAGTCCTGTGCTCTGCTATGCTCTGGTTCTCCCCCTTTGCTTCCCCCATCCCTCCTCTTTGTCTCTTCCTCAGGGTTGGTTGATTGATTAATGCTCAGATTGAATCCAGACAAGGGTATGGGTTTGAAGGGATTGTGTGTGTGTGTGTGTGTGTGTGTGTGTATGTGTGTCTATGTGTGTGTGTGTGTGCACACTTGTTCAATGTCTGTGTCTTGGTCTTGCTATTTGAAAGCACCCGAGGCGGAGACAGTTTAAACTGATTATGCACCAATCAGGGCCTGTGACTTTCTGGATCACTATGGTCATAAATTTAACCAGTTGGTGCCTTGCTAGCTGTAGCATTTCTTGGAGTGATTTGGAAGGCAAAAAGGAAGTAATGAAGAGAGGGACAAAGACATTCACTTAGGTAAAATGGAAGTGACAAAAGGAAACTACACCTAGTATATCCATCCACTTTCTTAACTTCTTTTCTAGTTCAGGGTCATGGGGGGCTGGAGCCTATCCCACCTGTCATAGGGCAAGAGTCAGGATACGCTCTGTGACTGAGTGGTAAGACTGTGCAAAGGACAAGCTGTGACTGACTGTCACTAGTCACCAGTCACAGGGCCAGCACAGAAAAACATGCATGTCTTTGGTCTGTGGGAGGAAACCAGTACCCAGAGAGGACCCACGCAGGCACTGACAGAACATACAAACTCCACAGAAAGGCCCGAGCTGACCATAAACATGTTGTCTATGTTGAACTGAATATTGTACTATAAGCATCAAATCTGTTATTTAGAAATGACGTCATCAAATAGTTCGCTATATTGAATCTTTTGGTCCCTAAAGTCTACATCAGCCCCAAAAATGTTATAATCATTGGAGTGTACTAATTAGCAGATATTAGCCTATAAACTAGAGACGCACAATTGCAGTTTTCTTGGCCAGTTCAGATTTTTTTTACTAAGCATGCTCTGTCGAATTTTGATGATTTTTGTCCTAAGAATTATAACTGAAGAGTATACACACACAAAAATGAACTGTTTTCAATGAAAAATGTTAATTTAATAATAAATGAAATGATTAAACCTTCCTCACTGTAGTGGGTTACAGTATATTTTCTCATTAAAATAACTAGAAATAAAGTGCTACTAGAAAGAGGTACAAATAATTAACTGAAAATTAGTTACTTTGCATGTTTTACCTTACCAAACAAAAGCAGGTGCAACAGATTGATATAACAAAACAAATGTCAGGTACATAACATACATCGACCCTTTTCTCTTTTTTATTTGTTTCCATAATTTTCCTCTTCACCGCTTTGATCTTTTGCTCATACCGGGGCTCTCACAGAGGCTTTTGGCTGGCTCTGAGCTCTGGATAGCTTTAGCTTTAGCCACTTTGTGTGTAAGTGTAAGGTTTACTGTCACTAAAATTTTTGTGCCACTGGAAATCTGCTGATTCCAGTCCTAATATAAACATGTTAAACTAAAACATGACAAAAGTGATATTTGCCAAATATTAGCATGCTTATATTGTTTTTGTGGGCATGTTAGCATTTAGTGCAAAGCATCATGGTAAGTAGTAAAAGTCAATGTACATCCCAATAAATCTGAAAATTTGAAGCAAAACACTTTTTTCCCAATTTACAATTACACTTATTTCAGACCTAATTGTGTTCAAAAAAATCTCTTTAACTGGTCTCTACTCCTCTTCTTATCCCAGAAAAGACCAGCACTTGCTGTCAACCGTAAACTGCTGGTATCTGTTGCTGAACCAGACGAGGCGTGAGAGTCGTGACCACGCCACCCTCAGTGATATCTACACCAACAACGTTATTGTCCGGCTGGCCCAGGATGCAGCGAGGATGTCATCCGCCTGTTCAAAAAGGTAAGACTATTCACCTCCCTCTTTGCTTGTTGCTACTTTGTTATCAGTGCACAAAATGTCAGAGTCCAGAAGTTGTCCAGAGATTGTCTTTAAACTTTAATTTTGTCATTTAGTGTTGCCATTTCTTGTTATGGTGAAGTTAAACTTTTATAATAAAAGCTGTGGCTGCTGAAATAAAAGCATTGGGTCACAAAGTGACTTTTGTCCAGAGAAACAGAGTATTGAGCTTTCACTTAGTGTGCAAGTGTGGAGTTGGTAAGATGTCTACGTTTTGCATTGCCTACAGAGCAGTTAAAGCAGCTTGGGAACATGAAGCTGAGACCCCCTGGTCTAAGGGTCTCAGCCCCTATTAGTGTGAGCCCAAGTCTGGCTCTCTGTCAGCACATAGTAGAGATGACTGAGGTCTTATCCAAACATCAGAAGGCTGTTTTCACCTTGCAGGGCTTCCTGTAGGTGAATTTCACTCTGCTTTCGAGGCTGTATTCTGATACTCTGTGTAGTTGTGCGTGGAAATATGCACGTTTTGTGTGTGCTTCTTTGGAGACGAGTCTGAAATTGTGCCAGAATTGAAAAGAGAGAAAACACTTTGTGAGTCAGGTGCCCTTGGGTAGCTTTTTTCCATATTCGAAAAATATGAATGAAAGACTCAGGTATTTGTCGTCAGAATACATATCGGAACTTTTCAAAAATAATGTCATACTGGTCTGCAGAAAATTACAAATGTTAATATAAAATAAATGAACTTCAGTAAACTGCTGGGCAGGGTGAATAAAACGTAATCTTCAAAAGCTTTATCAACTACCATAAGCAGTTTATCAAGTAAAGATTTTTTTGGCAAGGAAATATTATTGATAAATGAATATTAGTTTGTTATGCCACAGTTGACAGGCTGATCAGAGTTGAAAGGGTGTGCTCTGATGAATGTGTGGGGAAATGGTCTAAGTAATGTAATTACAATAGGTGTGGCAAGCAGGAATGTACAGAATGCACCATTTTTCCGCTGCCTTCTCTGTGCTACATCACTTTTAATTTCAAAGAGAATACATTTATAAGCTTCTATTTTGTGCCTTTTATTAGGGAAGATCTTAAAAAACATTTACATTCATCATAAAGGGCTGTAGCAATATGACCTGCCACAGCTCTTACAGTGCATTGCATCACAGTTTTTACTCACTCAATGAAATCTTCCTCATCCCCCAAGCCTCTGCAGTACATGCTGCAGTCTGTCTCACCTCAGAGCCACTGATGCATACAGATGCCATTCACCAGCTGCTGGAGCCCTCTCAGGATATATTTCATTTATCACATTCAGTCTAGCGCTTGTTTGGCAAGAACTTATTGCTTACAATCCAGATTAAAGAACAAAAACAAAGCTGCAACATGAAGTCCCTTCTTCATTACCAAGGCTGTGTTGAGTTTCTTCTTCTGAGTGTATTTTATAATCAGGTTTAAAGTGGACATGAAACACAACATGTGTAATAAAGGCTAATTTACGCCATGGAGCCCTACTCTAAAAAATGTCATAGGTGTAACGCAGTCTGTCGAGCTGGATTTCAGAAATACATTTTTAAAGTTCAAGTGGCATCTTGTACCAGTACAGAACGTACTGGGTTGGTTGGTTGCCACTAATATACTGTTACCAGCTTAGAGACTTTGTTGCTAGATTTAGCGATTTTTCAGACCCCTTTAGCGAACTATTCATTTATTAATTTTTTCCAAAAAGTGACTAGTGACAAATTTTTTTCCGGTGTTATTGGGGACATTTGAAACATTTTGGAGGCTGCAGGCAAAAGCAGAAATTGTCCACTGACACAGCACCAACAGGTGTTTGGCTGGTCTTAGGATACCCAGGGGGGACGACGCCTGGCCTGATGAGGAAAACCAAACAGTTAGAGGACAGTGTCCACTACAAACAGAAACATTATGGCTAGTAGCTACATTTTCCTGTTTCGCTGCAGCTAGCCAGCAATGTAAAACCATTTACTGTTAAAGAGACAGAGAGAGAAAGTCGACAGTATATCCTTGGGTTTTGTTATTTTTCGAGAAAAGTCATTGTTGCAGCCAGGGACGGTAAAAAGTGATCCCCATAGACTTTTATTTTTAGTTCTGTTACTAGTTAGCTAATATAAACCCAACCCAGTAACTTCACAGTCTGTACTGGCATAAGATGGCGCTACACATGCGCCAAAAACCTTTATCACTTATTCCTTAAATCCAGCTTCACGGACAGAGTTAAATCTTTTTTAGTGCAGGACTCCATGGTGTAAATTAACCTTACACACAGTGTTTAATTTAAGAACAAACTGTTAGATGGATTTTTTTTTTCATTTATAATTTATATAATTTATAAGTTAGTTTCTGACTCATGAGTTGCAAGTTTTTTCAAGCACAGCTACCATAGCAGACCAGGGTGTGGTCAAAAGAAAGGTTACCTTTCATGTATCAGTGAATGCCTCTGAACTGTCGGTGGATGTGGTTTGAGTTGGTGTGTGAGTGCTTGTACTTGTTTAACCTGTGTCGTGGGGGCATAATTCCACAGAGTTGAGGTCATTGTGGGGTCTAGTATGAGATAAAAATAAATTATCCCAAACAACATTTGTTAAATTTTAGGACAGACTCTTAACAAGTTATATCTGCATTAAAGGCATGTAGTAATTATGCTTAGGGTAACAATAAGTCCCCAGAAGAAAACTGATGACAATACTCATTCTGGGTGTGTGTGATTGTGTGTATATGAGCAGGCTTTGTGTTCAGGTATGCTTTGTCTGTATAGGTGCAGCAAAATTTTATTAAAGCAAAATACATCCGTTACTGATTTGACAGAAAAATACTGTGAAATGACTGTTGTGCATCGTGCTGAGTCATTATCTTCCTTACACCTGAAAAAAATGAGTCAGCTGTTTACTCTGGTAAAAGATGTGGCTAAGAAATGTAGTGCACACAGGAGGGCCTATTTGAAAAACCACTTGCCTCTTACATTAGCATACATCAGAAACACAAGCTGTTTCATATGTATGCACCAGTCTACAACAAACAAATGTCATTTTATCACTCGTGAACAGATACTTAATGCTTTATGTTTTGGTTTGATAATTTGTAGCAATGGATATATTGTAGCTAACACAGTTCTAAAATTTCTTGTACAAACATCATTTTGGTCTCGAAAACATGTCAAATGCTTACATAAAATCGAACTCTTTATGACATTTAATGTCATATGTGCTTTGTAGAGTATTATTATACTGCAGTTTACAGTTGAAAATGTTCCCAGTGCTCATGGCTGTAGTGGGACCTTCCAGCCAACACATTAAATAAGTGCCAAACAACACAGTATCAGGGCTTCAGTGTCCATGGAACTGTTTTGGTTCTCTTCTGCACACCAGTCAGTTCTGCTAAGGAACCTCAGAACTTCACGCCCCTCCCAATTTTGAAACCCTGCATTTTGACAGTAGGATCAAACCTCTACATACACTTTGCTTCTCTTAGTTTAGCCCTAAAGCTTCTGCTGTAATTCAGAAGAAGTTGAGTTTATTCAGTTTATTTACTCAGGACACCCATGTTGTGTTCCTGTTTGGATCATTGGGTTACTGAGTTCATGCTAAGAAATCAGTGTTTTAGCATCTTATGTTTACTCAAAATGCCCAGAAATTCTGGCATGGTGGTGCAGTGAGTTGCCTCACAGCAAGAAGGCTCCTGGCTTGAAAATCCCAGTTGTCTGCAGCCTTTCTGTATGGAGTTGTTTGTTCTCCCTGTGCCCTGTAGAGCTCCTCCCATAGTCCAAAGACACAATTATTAGGCGTATAATGGTAGTAGGTGTGAAACTGAGCATTAGTGTCCATCTTTCTGCCTCTCACACTATCACCACTGGGTTAAGCTCCAGACCTTTGTGACAATGATTGCATAAGTGGTTAATAAAATGGATGGATGGGAAACCAAATTGGTTCTAGACTAAGAAAATAAGTTTGAATTTTCGTATTCAAGACCTACATTGAATATCAACAACAACAACAACAAAATCTACACAAACTGAAAAGCAGAAGTTATGCAAATAAAACTCTGAGTTTTGTGGTATCGAAGGGCAGTAAGAGTTGCTGTAATGGAAAAAAAACATTCAAGTCAAATTAACAGGAAGTATAAACAGTTTTCTTTTTCAGATGTACTGATGTTTTTCCTGTGTTGTTCTTTTTCAGCTATAACACTTTCCAGTCACTTGCTTCTGTTTTTTGAATGTGTAAGACCATCAAACTGAGATATCCTGTTGCTGTTTTCTCACCTCACTGTTCATATAAAGTCTTTCTTCTTCCCCCCACCACACAAACAGATGTTCATGCACTTGCTGTCACTTTTTTCTCCTTCTATTACAAGCATATTGTGTGTTTTGGGACATGAGGCATGCTCTATGGTAAAAGTCAAGTTGTAAGCTGTCAGAAGGATTGTTTTACAAACTTTTGCATTGTTGAGACAAAATTTAGAAATGCTTTAAATATGCAGTATGTAACCTGTAATGTATTGCACCTTAATCACAGGAAATTAGTTCTGATATGTCTTTTCATGCAGTTCAATTTTTTCACTATTGCCTAACAAGTAAGGATGTGGGTCTGCTAAAAAGATGACAATGTTTATATGTAACTGTAATTCTGTAAATGTGTTAAGATCTTCCACAACACGTGCTTGGACACTGTGAAACCTAAAGTGTTGGATAAGTGCAAATTCTCACTTGTATGTGGGGTTCAATAAAAAGAAAAAAAAAAACAGTTGGGTACACCCTCTGCACCAGTTTTTGAGGTCATCCATCTAATATTTGTTGAGCTGTTTCTCTGTGACTTGCCAAAGTCATAGTGGCGGCATATTAACTGGAGTTTGTTGCATCAGGTCACAGCTGATGGCTCAGACGTTATTTGTTTTCTTACCCCTGTTCTATCTTTTTGCTGTTTTTCAGAGCAAGGACATTGGAATCCAGATGCACGAGGAGCTCGTGAAGGTGACAAATGAACTCTACACTGTAAGTAATAGACTGTGTCTCCTGCAGATCGATCTCTCACACCTCATCTCATCACCCAGCTCTCCCAAAGTTATTCTTCTTTACTTTTTTCCATCCATCCATCCATCCATCCATCCATTCATCCATCCATCCATCTTATTCCTCTTATCCTTTTCAGGGTCACATTCACACCTATGGGCAATTTAGAATCACCTTAACATTTTTTCATGTTCTTTTGTATTCCTTTGAGTTAAATAGTTTCCAGTCTTGTTTCATCTTCGTTCTCCTTGCTGCACCATAGTAGAAGCTCTTATTACCATGTGCATGGATACCGCTCTTACTTCTTTACATGTTCCTGAAAACTTTCCTTCTTTAAGGCTTTCTTTTAATGATCTTGGAAGGGTTACAGGGACCTTGAAGACTTTTTTTTTTTTAAAGCAAATATGCGTCTCGCTGCAGTTATGGATTCAGTTTAATGCTGTCCTTATTACGAGACTGCCTTTAGCTTTCTTGTGTCTGCCTTTGGAAAAGATCAATGAAACTGCTCTTCAAAAAGCTTGTGGGATTGTGCTGCATGAAAAATTATCAGTTTGTTTTCGTACAGGCTTTGTTGATCTTTTCTTGGGTGGCTATATGGTCAGTTTGATAAGGTAGTCAGTGCCTGTTTTAAAATTCACTTTATATTTATTTTCTAGTAATGTCCTTCATTTATTGTGCACCTGCTTGGTACAAATGGGGTCTTGATGTCGGATGATGAAATGTGAGAGAGCATTGTGGTTGTAAATGAAGAAAAAGAACAGAAGTTGGACCGTTTCTGGGCTCAAATCACTAACATACTGTATCTGGTGGCTCCTTTAGTTCTGGTCCCTTCACATCACTGACTGCATCTGTGAAGGCCTGTGAAATTAATGCCTGCCTACACAAAACGGTGCCATTTTAATGTGTTTGCATAAGAGAGGTGCCCATTAATTTTAGGGTCACCTATTGTAGCTTAGCTGCTTTGGTGTATTTGATGCCACCCCTTTGCTTTGCTTGTATATATGCAGCAATTCTAATGAGCAGTTTCTCCACTTGTACAGTATGGTTTTTGTTTTCTAGAAACTCTATGCTTCATTTTGATGGTATCCTGTAGTTTACCTTAATTTTCTTTTCTCGAAAAAGCAGATTTTATTTTATTTTTACCCTTCAGCTTTCATGCAGCCACATTTTTATTTCATACCAAGCTGCTCTCTCATATCCTGCATCTGCTTCCCATATGTTTTAATTTAAAACAGGTTAATGGTGAAATGTCATATTGATGGATGTTTTGTAATATGAATTGTAACTATAGTTTGATGGATTTATCCTCAATAGATCCTATATAATATTTCATTGCAGTTGTGAATACTGTCAAGTCTAGAGAATTTTGACTGTCAAAAATTAGTCCAACAAAAGAGGTCAGTATTAATGAAGACAGCATGTACGAAACCTGGGTGTCACGCATGTTGCATTGCTGTAACAATATCAGACAAAGGCTGATGTTGTTACAGCAATGCAGTAACAATATCAGCCTAATTAACAGCAGTGCACTGGCAGATTTATCAAAACTAGTTATACTGGTTTTACACTACAGTCATTAGCAATAGCTTAAGAACTGAATTGCTTATAGTGGGATTTTCTGCAAGAGACCCTGTATAGAGTAACACATGTCTGGGATAACAAAAAATGTACTGGTGCTGGACTGTTAGTCTAATGTGAGCGTTTACTGAGGGATTCATGGTCCACCAAACTGGACAAGCACCAAGCAACTTCAGCAGCCTACTGCCCCCTAAGGTGAAACCGAAGAGATGGCAGAGCGGCCTTAAATGACTTATTCATATGTGCAGTGTGACGAGAGTCAAAACCCCAAAGGCAGTGCTGGCAACCGTTGCTGATCGAGCCATCTGTAGATTTGGGCACAACAGAGAGTGTTAGGTTTTTGCACGTAATAATGACAATTTCATATATGTAAATTGCCTTTATACACATTTCTAAAGGACTGCCTTATTGGTAAAATGCCTTTTAAAACAGACCAAGACTACTGTTTTTTTGCGCAAGTGGCCCTCTATATCTAAATAAATAAAATTATTCTGCCTCCCAGACATTTTCAGTTTTGTTTGAAGTGTCAGTGCATTTCAGGTTCACTGTGGCAGACATTTTAGTGTGTATTTGTTTTATCCACTCACCCTTTCTGGCTGCATAATAAAACTCAGATGATCCCTCTTCTCGTGCTGTATTTGGCCTCAGCTACAGTCTGGCTGAAAATTAAGAACCCCAATGCTGACATATAACCTCATTCTTTCTGAATAAGAGAGAGGATGTGGGAGTTGTGTGAATTTTCACAGCTTAGGTGGTAAATTGAATGCTGCAGCAACACAAATATGTCCCCAAAGTCATACTTTGACACACATTTTTGCACAAAATATAATTGTAAAGACTATTGTCTCTTTTCACTAGGTCAGTTCTTCTGTTAATGACATAGTTTTTTTTCTCATTCTCTGCTGAGTTTGGTAGGTGTTCTCCTTTATAACTATGTAAAAGGTGGAGATAGCCACCATGATGTTGCCTACTAGTTTAACTCCCTACAGTTTAACTGTTTTGAAACCCCTAACTTGAGCATTTTAGCTGGGAGAGAGATGGATCTAACTGAGAAACCAACGGCACAGCTTTATCATCTATTTTACTCCAAATGAGACCATCATGTTAAAAAAAAAAAGGCATCATGGTCTTTGAAATAAAATTTGAAACTAGTGATTGAGAGCATAAACTCAATAGAAAAATGTTTACTGAGAGTGTAAATCAGGATTTTGTAAATGTCTTTATTATCTTTTGTTAGCTACACCTGCTCAACTACTCATTAATGCAGTTATCTAATCAGCCACTCACATGGTCGCAACTCAGCGCATTTGGACATGTAGACATGGTCAAAATAGTTCAAATGTCTGAGCATCAGAAAACGGGGAATAAAGGGGATTTGAAGTGACTTTGAACGTGGCATCATCATAGGTGCCGGCGGAATTTCCAACATGGCCATCTCTAGGGTTTACAGAGAAAATATCCAGAAAATATCCATCCATCCATCCATCCATCCATCCATTCTTTTCTGCTTATCCAGTTCCAGAAAATATCCAGTCTCTAAAAATGTTTTGTTTAAGAGGATAATGACCAGACTGCTTCAAGATGATAGGAAGACAACAGTAACAGAAACCGAAGCAGATAAGCTACAGTAGCAGAAGACCACACTGGGTGGCACTCTTGTGAGCTGAGAACAGGAAACTGAGCTTACAGTTCCCACAGGGAATTACTGGACAATGTCTGGTGTCACATTTGGATGGTAGGGTCAGAATTTGGTGTAAATAACATGAAAGCATGGCTTCATCCTGCCTTGTATCAGTGATTCAGGCTGCTGGTGGTGGTGGTGTAATGGTGTGGGGGATATTTGCTCGGCCCACTTTGGGCCCCTTTATACCAACTGAGCATTGTTTGAATGCCACAAACTACCTGAGTATTGTTGCTGATGGTCTCCATCCCTTTATAACCACAGTGTTCTTATCTTCTGATGGCTGCATCCATGCCCCAAAGCTCAAATCATCTCAAACTGATTTCTTGAACATGACAGTGAGTTCACAGTACTCAAATGGCCTCCACAGCCACCAGATCTCAGTCAAATGGAGCACCTTTGGGATGTCGTAAAATGGGAGCTTTGTTTCAAGGGTGTGCAGCCAACAAAACTTTTAGCAACTGTGTGATGTTATTATATCAATAAAGACCAAAATCTCAGAGGAATGTTTGCAGCACCTTGTTAAGTCTACACCATCAAGAATCAATGTTGTCCTGCAGGCTAAAAAGGGGTCCAACACAATACTAACAAGGTGTACCTAATAAAGTGTCCTGTGAGTGTGTACTTTCTGACTTGTTTATGTAACAACTGGAGTCTCCACTGGAGTCTGCTAGCAATTAAAAAGGATTCAGGTTAGTCACTTTCTGGCCTAAATTTTAGACCTGAAGCCTATGTCCATCATTGTGTACAATATGTATACATTGTATACATATTTATGCAATGTTGGCACTGTTTGTTAATCTGTTCTTCAAGAACAATTGTAGTTCATAGCTGAAAAATGGTATGCTAGAAGGTGTTTCCCTGTAGCAAACAGTTTACAAGCAGTTTAAAGGTTTCCAAATATGACAGACCAGTCTCATTTCACATCTTGATGACCCGCAGGCAGGAGGGGAAAACAAATTCTATTTTATGACTAGACCTTTGTTACTTCGTTGTACGAAAATAGCTAAATCAATAGTGTTGCCACATGGTGGTTGCCTCGTGGTATTTTTTAACACTTTTTACTGGTTGCCAACAAAACAAATTTTGCTAAAAGAAAACTGTGAAATCCCATTTGGATCTCTGGCAGCTTGGTGAGAGGTTGTTCAAAATATTGTTGTTTAAATGTAGTATGATGCTAAAATGGGAGTATAAAAGAGCTTGGAGCTCCTGTTGTCTGCAACCTCGAGATGAGAAATGGTAAAAAAAAAAAAAAAAGAAGAAAAAAAAAAGGCCCGCTTGCCCTGAAGAGTCGCTCACTTCTGACGTTGCTCTCAGCAGCTTGGCCCTGTGAAATTCAGTTTTCTTTGCTTCTGCCTGTGTTAATTTCCTGATATGCCAGCTTAATATCCCTGAGGGGATAAACAAAGCTTTAGTGTATCTTATCTTTCTCATCTACCACCTTCTACCTGATGTCTGCTCCTCAGTTGTACACAGTTGTTATATTGTCAACAAAAGAATAACACTGATTCTGAGGCTCTGTGTCAAGGGCAAGAGTTTGAATCTAGTTTTCATTCATTTATTTACAGTCACGATAAAAAGAAAGTGCACCTGTCATTGCTAAGGTTTTACATATTAAGACATAAGGAAAAATAAATCTAGTCCTTACCAGGTTTTGAAATGAGGAAAATACAACCTAAGATGAATAACAACACAGGATTTCAGTCATGCTTAGATGTGGACTTTGGGCCATTACAAACTTACATTTTTGTTCATATAATAATATAGTGATATCTCTAAAAACCTCTTTTAAGCTATGGTAGGAGGTGGCAGAGGAATATTTTGAGGTGAGAGATTATAAATGGCATCCAGTAAAACACCCCAGCTGGAGTCAAACTGGACTCCTTTTTCATAAACAGTAAATTGCATAAACCTCTCTAATGTGCAAGTATGTTCTCTTTGCCTTGCATCCATTATGAGAAACTCCTCTCATTGTGTCTTTCACCAGCTCAGAGACTCTATTCAGAAGTTAAGTAGCCCTAGGTTGTTGTCAGAGGACTCGACTATACACACATACATCCTGTAGACTCAGCTGAAGCTTGGTCTTCTTGCAAATTACTGTGTGTTTTTGGCTGCAGGTCCTATAGTCAGATGGTTCAGAGTAAACTTGAAATTTAGCACACATTCAGAAAATAGTTTTGACAGCCTGGGGAGGAACAGAGTGGTGGACTGATTTCTGTTGTCCTGGAGTAGCTAAATTGATGTGTAGTTTTCTCACTCTGAGAATAGGCTGTAAGGCAAACAGGTTTTTCTTTTTAGGTGTTTGCCTTACAGCTCTTCACCACTCTGTTTGTGCTATTCAAAAAAAAAAAAAAATCACAAGCTCTACACCAAGCAGCTCCAATAGTAAAATGATGTATACGCATTCATGCATTAATATAAGTAATGTGATGGTGGTGCAGTGCTTATTGCTGTCACCTCAGAGCAGGAAGGTACAAAGTGGAGTTTGCTTGTTCTTCTTGTGCCTGTGTGGGTCTCTCTTTGTGGATTTCTGCAAAAAAACAACAACTAGTTTTTCATGCTTTACCTCATAATACCTAAATATTATTACTAATAAATGGACTGGTTCTTATGTAGCACTTTATACATGCCTCAGTCACCCATTCATACCAGCACACCTAAGTGCTTTCTGTCTAACACTGACACTGCAATGATCACATTGGAGAGCAACTTGGAGTTCAGTATCTTGCCCAAGGATACTTTGGCATGCAGACTGGCGCAGCCAGGAATTGAACCACCAACCTTCCAATTAATAAAAAAAGCTATGCCTTCTGGGAAAAGATACAGGAGTACCAGTGCCAGAACC
>JAMQGT020010018.1:60000-152143 GCA_024447675.2 Pterophyllum scalare
CTTCAGGTGAATGAAATGCATCTGGTACGTAACTGTTAAAAGGTAGAATAATAACTAGATGCAAGCCTGGCTGTGCCACGTAATACATTACTGTCTAGGGGCAGCTTCTCTAGAGCCTGTCCCTCCAGACTTTCTCTTCCATCTCTACCTGTCTGCTGATCCCCCTACAACACTGATGTTTTTTTCCTTTGTCTGCTCTGTCACATCTTATCTCCCCAGAGGCAGGCCAAGTATTCAGAGAACAAGCTGAAATGCACAAAAGCCCGGAATGACTATTTGTTGAACCTGGCAGCAACAAATGCAGTGGTTGCAAAATATTACATCCATGACGTCTCCGATATGATTGATGTAAGTATGCACTGAGCACATGTGTTTGTTTACATCTCTCAGCTGGGATTTCTGATGTTGATTTAACACTGCAGCACTGTCACTTTTCTCTCCATCTGTTCCCATGTCTCATTCGCTTTTAGCTTGTTAGCTGCTTGTTTTCAAGTTGCTCTGCTGGCCCCAGTAAGTGTGTTTTACACCCTTTTTTGGAGGATTATTTCTTAATAACAAACCTAACACTGATATGCTGCTGACTAATTGTTGTTGACATTAAATCTAGCTTAACGATGTTCTGTACTTCACCACAGAAGGACGTTTTTGACTGATGGTTTCGAGGGACTCCGTCAGTGTTGACAGAATGATTTCTGCTCGGTCGGCTCGCTCTCCTCTTCCTCTGTCTTTTTGTGGTTCATTTGTTTTTGTTGATGCCACTTTTGGGAGCTTTGCTGGGACAAACACAGCATGTCCTTGTAACTGTCTGCCTCTAACTGTCACTGAATAAAAAAATATGACTCAGGACACAAACACATACACACAGAGGCACATTTTTTTTGGTATCTATGGGCTTTTTTTTCGTGAATCAGAATATAGGACACAGTCTCTGATGCTTAAGCAGCTGCACTTTGCTTAGTTCAAGTGAAAATTCAAGTTTCACTGTTTATCCTTTTCTTCGGTATGTAAAATGGGATTTCTGTGGTTGTTTTTGATAATTCAAACTAAAAAGTGTTCCACATTGTTAACCAAAAGCCTTGCTGGAAAGTCTTATTATCTTTATTTAAAAGGATGACTGTTTTTAGCAAACCGCTATTGGTTGGAAGTCGGCTGCTAAGAGCAGAGGCTCTGTTTATGCAGGCATGAATGCAATTAATGTAGTTGGCACCAGCCTCTCAGCCTTGGGTGATCTGCTACCAGTTACGCCTCAGAAAACAGATGAAGAAGCTTTTAATCACCATTTTTGAACAACAAATTTGGAAATATTATCTATTTCATATATATGCACATATACATATAAGTCTAAACTTGAAGGTCACGCTGTGTTTTCCTCTTCTCTGTGCTACTGGCCTGTTTGTTGCATTTCTGCCTGAGGCCAGGTCACCATAAGGTGCTACATTAGCCACAGTGATGGATGCACATTTTCCTGGACGGTCGTGATAAGATATGATTTCAGTGACATTTCTATAATATTGTACACATGACTTGTGGCTTAACCTTTGTTGGTCTGTATGTAGTACAGTGGTGGTACTTTGGCACACTTGTGGCTGTGGTTTCCTTTTTGTTGGGTAGCTCTTCAGCTTGTACTGACTCAGTGTCAAGAAAATCAAATGTCCATGTCATCCTAAATCCTAGTGCGCTACAAGGAGTGGGATCACGAGCTGCACTGGTTCCGCAATCAAGCAAAAGGAATAAAGAAATTTTGCAATTTTCATGTATTTTCATATATTGTGGCGCAGTTGAGAGTTAACATTTCTTCTATCGTTTTATTTAGATTTGATATAAATGTATGGGTATGAGTGAATGTGTTCACACTCTGTTTGCTTAGTTAAAAAGAATTCACTCCCTGAAGTGTTTGGTCTACTGAGCCACTTTGACTGAGTGGTGCAATGAGGCACACAAACTGAAGAGACTACTTCCTCAGTGCTAAAGAGCATCTACTTAGTGATTTACAGAGCTGTCAGGTGCCTCAAGCTCCCTCTAAACCACTGCACTACTATTCTCTTCTTAATTAGGTTACTTCATACAGTTCTGTGTGATAAGGCTCTTTAATTATCCCTGATGTCCTACTGTGCTAGCTCCTACAATTCAGTAAACTATACCTCTTTTTTTCTTTTTTTAATTGTTGCAGGTTATAATTAG
This sequence comes from Pterophyllum scalare, assembly GCA_024447675.2. Taxonomy (NCBI): domain Eukaryota; kingdom Metazoa; phylum Chordata; class Actinopteri; order Cichliformes; family Cichlidae; genus Pterophyllum; species Pterophyllum scalare. Next base: position 62,182 of record JAMQGT020010018.1, read on the forward strand.
AGATTTATTCAATTAAATACATAATTGTGAAAATGCTGAAGGTGATCAGACTTAAATGTTTTACTTTCACATTCCTATCATTTCCTGTGAGATTAATATTGACTTGTTACATTATAGAGCAACTAAACACCAGATGCCTCCTTCCATAGTTTGTCCTTCCACCTTGATGCAGCAGTGTAGTGTACTCCAGTGTGTGGTCAGTATCACTGTTGTCTGTGTGACAACACTTCTGACTACATCCGAGGTCAGATGGGAAACTTTCACTTAGCATTCTTGTGAAAAACTCATTTCTGTTTTTTATTTTCTTCACCTCCTTCAATACATCCACAAATCTCTGTGGTCTTCCTATTTCTCTCCTGCCTGGTAGCTCCATATTCAACATATTTTGTCCAGTATTTCCACTATCCCTCCTCTGCAGATGTCCAAACCATCTCAAACTTGACTGTCTATCTTTGCCTCCAGTCTGCTCAACCTGAGCTGATATACTCATTTCTAATCCTGTCCCTCCTGGTCACTCCCAACAAAAATCTTCGTATCTTCAACTCTGCTACCTACAGCTCAGTCTCCCGTCTTTTTGTTAGTGCCAGTGTCTGCAATCCATACATCATAGCAGCTCTCACTACTTGTGTCTCTGCAGTGCTGTGACCTGGGCTACCATGCTAGCTTGGCACGCGCTCTCAGGACTTATTTATCTGCGGAGTACAACTTGGAGACATCACGCCACGAGGGACTGGATATCATAGAGAATGCAGTGGACAACTTGGACTCCCGCAGTGACAAGCACAAGATCATGGATATGCATAACCAGGTGTTCTGTCCTCCAATGCGCTTTGAATATCTGCCACACATGGGAGATGAGGTGAGATGCTATAAATACTGCAGTTTTTTTTTGTTTTTTTTAAAGATTTGATTCAGTTGCCACTGACTGAAAGGAAAAAGTAGTTTATTTAAACTCAGTTCTAACCAGTTTTTCATCCTCCTCCTCCTCCTCAGGTGTGCCAAGTGAGCGCCCAGCAGCCGGTTCAGACCGAACTTCTGATGCGCTACCACCAACTGCAGTCTCGCTTAGCAACGCTAAAGATTGAAAATGAAGAGGTGAGGATTTATGATCTGTGACTGTCCAGCACCAGTAACCCCCTGTCTCATTCTCCCTAGAGCCATCATACCATTGGAGGACAAAACACCAAGCAGGAGGGCCACATCACCATCTGTTCTCATTGCAGTTACTCTCCAATGACCCTTTCTCCTCAGGGACTGAGAATATATTTCGATTGTCACAATGCCAATGTTGTGTTTTCTATGATGTTATGTATGAAATTGTCTGTTTTGTGATAGAAAGACGCCTTTCTCATTAAGAAACACAGGAACAAAGGTGCAAATGGAAGTGATAATAACAAGGATCTGTTTGAACTGCAAGCACCAACAGCTCTGTTTCTTCCCTGTCTCCATGTGAATTGTGTTCTGGAGGATAATGAATGCCATTAGGGGAAATGAGCTTTATCAATCTCAATCCTAAACAAAAAGCTGCCTTCAATAATTATTTGAACAATTTGTATCTTTGTCAGGCACTCTTCATTTTCATGGCTAGGTCTGATGTATGCTGCAGGCTGCTCTAGGCTCATATTCTGATGCTGTGTCATAAACACAAAACAGAATATATGATCAGCACAGGTTAGGATATAATGCTTTATTGGTCACCCTGCCATCTCTCCAGGTGAGGAAGACTTTGGACGCCACCATGCAAACACTGCAGGACATGCTGACAGTGGAGGACTTTGACGTGTCAGATGCCTTTCAACATAGCCGCTCCACTGAATCCATCAAGTCTGTGGCCTCCGAGACATATATGAGCAAGCTCAATATAGCCAAGAGGAGAGCAAACCAACAGGAGACTGAAATGTTCTACTTCTCAGTGAGTTCATCTCTTGGGCCAAATTGTAAATGCGTGTCGGCCTCCTTTTCAAAATAAAGCCACCAGCTATCAGCCGAGCACAAGAAAATGGATTTAAGCTGATTTGAACTGAAATGTTTCTTCACATCTCCATCTAGAAATTCAAGGAGTACCTGAATGGTAGTAACCTCATCATTAAGCTGCAGGCCAAGCATGACTTGTTGAAGCAGACACTGGGGGAAGGTAAGAAGCCTTTTCTCTTGATTTGTCTTTGGTGTCTGTTAATAGTGTACACATGAAATGGTGTTTTGTCATGTAATGACCTGCAAATTCTACTCAGCGGTTATAGTGGTGCAACTTTAAGGAAACAAGGTATAGGAGTCTACAAAGACACAAGACAGTTTTAAAGGCAGAGGGGAGTAAGAGCTGATATTCAAACAGAAAAGTATCACCCCAAAAGCACATCCTATCTGCTTTCAGGTTTTCATTCCCCCTTCTACTTATCTGTGGTTAAAGTATTATCCTGTTAGTCTCTGTATGGTGTAGCCACAGGGAGGGTTTCTATTTCCAGGCTGCAAGGGAGAGGTTTTCCTTGGCTCCCCTTCTTCCCCAAGGGTCCCCTTGTCACCTCAGCCGTGAACAGTTTATTCCCAATCAATCAGCAGCACCAAACCCAGGCCCGTATCTGCAGCTGCTCCTGCACCAGGGGTTCACCTAATAGGAAAGGACACAAGCTGCAGCCAGCTGAGGCCTTGCATCGTCCATGCATAGATTTCACACTTAAGTTATATTCATTATTTAAGCATTTATTATATTTTCAAGACCTCAGATTGTACTTGTGATTCCATTCAAGTCATGTGGCAAGCAATCAGCTGCAGACTCTTATGCCCATAAACAATCACATTATCATTCAGTGTCCGTGGTGTCACAGCTGAGAGAATGTATGAACAGAGCATATGGCGCCTCCAGGTACCACCCATGTTTAATTATTTAGGTGATCAATCAGGGCTGAGTCGTGCTCATTAGCTCGTTGCTTCACACCCAGAGTTGCGTGTTTGTGTATGTGCTTGGTTGCGTGGGAGCATGACAGAGGGGAACGAGATGAGACTGGTGAGTGCCACATGGCGTTTACATCTTGCTGCATATATTAATAAAAACATAATGTCAAGCGTTGGCACCAGACAAGATTGTGCTGGGACATCTGCCAGCCCTTGTTTTCCAGATAAAGACTCACCCATTTCCTTGTTCTGTGAAATGTGATTTGTTCTTGTCACGTTTTGTGTTTTTAGACTCGATATCTCCTGTGTCACTGAAGAATCAAAAATCAAATTAGAATTTCTTGCTCATGCTTGAGCAAGGAACGCTTGCTCTGTAATTTCGAGGTCGGTCAAAAGTAGGGCTATCACTCAGTGGAATGATTTCACACCAGACTTACTGTTATTTCCTCACTTGAATGCTCCAGAGACCTGCTAGAATGATAGCAATGACTTAGCCTTTACTCTTTCTGCCTTTGTTAGATGGAGTAAATATAGAATAAATAAATAAATATATAATAAATAATTAAATAATGTTGGAGTGCTTTGGTGCCAGTGATGCCTTTTTCTTTTTAAACACTCCCTGACATGATATCTGTAGTGTTCTTCGGTTTGTCAGAATGCAAAGATAAGCATGTGCGTGTGTGGTTGGAAACCCACAACAAAAGGCTCAGTGAGCCAGCACGAGCATTGTTCAGTCTCAATACAGAAGGACCCCTCCCTACCCACCATACAAACACTGCAGCTGCCACCCCCCATTTCTCTGCTCTGTAACCCTTTAAGGCCCTCTGGCTCCCCTGAGGCTTTAGCTATGACCGCTCACTAGCCGTTTCAATGAGTGGTGTTAGCACCATTTCATTCATCTAACCCTCAATGGTGATGTTTGTCATGAACCCCTTTATTGAAGCTGGACACTGACTGGTATCTGTGTAATGTGTACCATAAAGAAACTAGTATATAAAATGTCCCTCTTGTGTTTTATTTTTTTTAATTTTTTACACAGGGGAAAGGGCTGAGTGTGGAACGACAAGGTAAGATCACACTTGAAGTGAGCTGCTTCTGATCCCTGACTTTCTGCCGTAAAACAACTGTTTATTACATTCATCTCTGAACTTCCAGATATTTAATTCTGTTTATTATTTAAACTATATAACATACACCAAAAAAAAAAGGTACAAATTGGCAATGGTTACTGTTTGGAACTTAGTTTTTTGTTTATTGTTCTAAATATTAAAATAACCTTTGTTTGCATCTTGCCGAACTTTTGTAATCTATGAGAATGGATACAACAAATTTAGCATTTTGATGACAAATTAAATTCAAAACCAATATTCTGGCATCAAAACTCTGTCACTTGATTGTGATTTTCCAAGTCTCTAGAACTCTACTAGAGGGAATTCCACTCTTCCAAAAGATATTCCCTAATTTGGTGATTTGAAGGTGGTGCGGTAGGGATGTGATTTGCGTACTGAGAAGGTCATAGCATATTATTTGCATTTTTACATCCATCGGATATTGGCAACCCCTCATGTCCCATGAATAGGGCACTTTCATCCCAGAAGAGACCAATTGCATCAGAACAAAAACAACTTTGTACTGATTTGCAGTGATCCTTCCCTATAAGGAGAGGGAAAGATCCTCCATCACAACAGGGAATTGAGGATTCAGGATTTTCCTTTAGTTTTTCAACCTTCTGTTATTATTAGGATGACATCAAAAACAGCTGTGTAGTTTTAACAGTATTAACATAATGTTGAAGATGCAATGCAATAGGCATTCACTTGGCTGTATAATCACATCACATTTTGTTTTCTAGGTCCAAATTTTTGTTAACTATAAATATTGAAAATTTAATTATTCATTTGTTACCTCCATTGAAGTCATTTTTTAAAATTGAAAGTCCAGTCTTGCTATTTCCAGTCCATCACTAGCAATTAAAGAGACTTTTTTTTAAAAAACTCTTTAAAGAAACTTTTTTTCCTCAAATTTTACAACTTGATTTCCATGACCATAGACAAACAGAGGATTATTTAAAGCTCTGTTTAAGAATCTGTTTTGTAATACCTGCTTTTGAACCACATTTGGTCCTATAATTTCACAGAATATGGTGTGTTTCCCCCCCCTTTGTCCATCATTTCTAGGCCCCCCACCCTTCCCCCTAAACCACAGAAAATGCGGAAGCCTAGGCCACGCTCCGTGTATAACCATAAGCTGTTTAACGGCAATATGGAGACATTCATCAAGGTACCCTCTGGTGGTGGTGTATGACTGAGCGGTCCCTATGGAGCAGGAGGGGAAGGCAGCTAGAGCCTTCGCTCTCATTCTCTTCCTCTTTAGCCTTCTGTTCCTCTCTCTTCCAGCTGCCCTTGATCATGATATAACGCCTCTGTTTAACCTCTAATCCGCTTCCTTCCTTCCACGGTTCTGCCGGTGCAGACAGACAGAGCACCAGTCAGCTGTGTCTTTATTTCCTCCCAGAACAGTTTACCATCTTAGGCTTTTATTTTTCTCCCCCAAATCCAGTCACTGAGGCAGGAATTAGCAGTACCTCTGCTTTGTCCCTCACTGTGCCCAATCCTTACTGCATTTCTGTAGTTTTCCTGTGACCAGTCCCTGTAATTTGCCTTTAACCTCAGAGGAACGTTTGAGCTTTTCTAACATTTCTCCTCTTTTTTTTTGCCCCTTCTTCCTCTTCTTCTCTGTGCTTTGCTGCTTTCTGTCCCAGAGGAAGAAGGAATGCCCGCGCCCGCATTCAGGTACTGCTTTAGTCAGGGAACACGACAAACTAAAACTCCTGAACTAATAGTAGCCATTTATTTGCTGCTGCTTCTGCTCTACCTGCATGCTGTAAATTTTCACAACTCTGTACTGTTTGTGCAGTTTTTTTGGTATTCGATTGCTTCTGTCTTCGAACTCCAAAATTAGTTTGAATAATAATATTCTATGTTTCTTTCTTGTCAAGACACTCATATCTATACAAAAGCAACATGGAACATTTTATTTCACGGTGTGTCTTTTATGTGTGTCTCTTGTATGTGTTGTCATTTCCTTTCTTTTCAGGATTCAGGTCAACCAATTCCACTTGTTGTTGAAAGCTGTATCAGATACATCAATCTATACGGTAAGACTTACATCAAGCTCTTCTGAGTGATAGGGCAAAGAGAATGAAAGTGAACTGTGAAGTCCTTTGAAAAAGTTCTGTAGCCTCATAAGTAGTGACATCAGCTATTGAATGAAGCAATCTATTTTGATTCATAGCTGCTGGTACAGAGCCTGACCTGCTCTTCTCTCCATCTCAGCCACTGAGGCGCTAAGCTGCCTACTAGTGATTTGACAGGATCATAACAATAGGTCATACACTGAGAGTTTTAAAAGTCCCATTGGTCTTTGTTTAGTAAGTTCAGCCACCCCCCTCATACACTCCTCCCTGTCTACCTTCACATCTGTCTTCAGCTCGTTGCTTTAGCCTGCAGGCCTTTCCCCTGGATCTGGACCTAATGAAACTACAGAAAACTGATTAGAACCCTCTAACTGGAACCATATGCTGCAGACTCACCGAGGGGCCCTCTGCTGGAAAAATACGCATCTCCCTTTATGACTAAATTACATTTCCTGCTCTGTGTTATGCGTTTCCAGTGGGCTTTCGAAAGAAACTGGCAGTGGTTTTGGAGATAATGGTAGATAGCATAACTCTATATCAGTAAATTCTGGGTTGTATTTCCTTCAGGTTTGCAGCAGCAAGGCATATTCCGTGTGCCAGGATCACAGGTGGAGGTCAATGATATTAAAAACTCTTTTGAGAGAGGTGAGTGGAGTGCATTGTCTCTTTCATGTAATTTAATACTTAAACATGATCTGTGGGATAAATTAACTTGGTACATGTTTTGGCTCACCAAATGCTACCACTGAAAGCACAAATGTGTTTCTTAATTAGGTGAAGATCCCTTGATTGATGACCAGAATGAACACGATATTAACTCAGTGGCAGGCGTCCTGAAGCTGTACTTCAGGGGACTCGAGAACCCGCTCTTCCCAAAGGAGCATTTCCTGGACTTCATCTCTACTATCAGTGAGTTAACACAAATTATTCAAAGGTTTTCAGTGGACTGCACAGAAGAGAGAAAACACAGAGTTAGGTAGAAGCTCAGCTTTACTAAAGAGAGAAAGTCACGCAGTGCCACACGTGGAAGTAATCTTACAGTAACACCAGTGCTTTCTACTTGAGAGTGCGAGCCACATAAATGTGCCATGTGCAAGTTTACCACAGAATAATTTCTCCACTGTTTCGAATAATGTGATCACTTACTTTGGCTTTGGGGTCTGGTGCGAGGCATGAGGGGGCATATTAAAGTGTCAAATAACCATTTTCAGAATCTCTGCTGCCTTTTGCTTCGGCACTGTAGCCTCAGTTTGATCGTTCTTTCTTCTTTTTATTTCAGTGCTATGTTTGTTTCCCTTTGATCAGATTATAAACCAGCATTGGTCTGTCTCTGTTTCTGCGTTTCAGAACTGGAGTCTGAAGCCGAAAGAGCACATCACATCCAGCAGATTATCGTCACTCTTCCTCGGACCATTATAATCGTCATGAGATATCTTTTTGCTTTCCTTAATCAGTGAGTCGCACAACACCTCGAAAGCCAGAGCTGCTACCCCCCAAAAACAGTGAATGAAGATGAGTTTGGTGTTTGTATAATCACCAAGCTATGACACTGAGTATCACACCTCAGCTTATATTCAAATGTCAGAGAAACAATGACGGGAAAGACATACAATATGAGCAAAATACACATGATACAAAGGTGTATTTAAATACAGCCAACTATTTATTGCTACATCGGTGTTTTAGAAGTTATTTATAAGTTTCCGTATTAGAATAAAATACCTGTCTTCTGTTAATAGATGTTAAAAATGCTCCTTTTACTTCAGCTACCTGATTTAATTGTCTTATTTTTTGGAGCCATATGAACTGCGGTGATGGTGCTCAGCCTCAGCTTAAATACAAGTACGCACTTATTATAACTTCCTCTTGCAGCACTCGATGATTTGGTTATGAAGAGTGGGCTGTGCCATGCTTTGAATAAGTTAATTTGTTGACTGATCAAAATGTTTTTAATCAAAGTGCAGTGAGAACCTTACATAAGTGAATTCAGGTGACGCCGGGGACTCTGCTACTCTACACGGTGCACCCTTTAGTTTATGTGATTGATTTTCCCAAAAGAAGAGTGACTGTAGGAGTGCAGATTATTGCAAATGCTGCTAATATACGTGTCGAGGTTATAGTTAGTTTCTTCTGCCAAAAAGTGGACAAAAAACAGCAACTGCAAATTCTGTGTAATAACTAGTCAAAATAGACAGACTGGAAAGCAGAAATGCAATCATTCCTAATTGGACTGACAGATCAGTAACAATCAAATTAGCACATATTTATGTTATTTGTTGTATGATTAAAAGTTTCAGCCAGATAGATGTACAGTTTGTATACGCAACAAAAAATGTGACTGTTCCATCCTATGCTGTCCTTCAGTCTTTCACAGTACAGCGATGAAAACATGATGGATCCGTACAATTTAGCTATCTGCTTCGGTCCAACCCTGATGCCCATCCCAGATGGCCAGGATCCTGTAGCGTGTCAGGCTCATGTTAACGAAGTCATCAAAACCATTATTATCCACACTGAAGTCATTTTTCCAAGCCAACGAGAGCTGGATGGCCCAGTCTATGAGAAGTGCATGACTGGGGGGGAAGAGTATTGGTAAGTATTGTGATACAGTGTAATATTTATGTGGGGCTATGGTTTGATCAGCTCTGATTTGTATTGATTTGAAGACTGAACTGTGAAAATGTATTAATTCACTTCTCAAACATTGTTTTTGTTCACATTTCTTGTATTCTGTGTCTACTTATTAATGTCTTTTTGCTTTCTGGTTGTTTCTATAGCGACAGTCCCCATAGTGAACCAGGAGCCATTGATGAGGCTGATAATGGAACAGAACCACACACCAGTGATGAGGGTTAGTACACCATCATAGCTACTTTTTTTTTTTTTTTTAATGAAAAACCTTTGCCAGTAACCAGTTATATTTTTAGAATTAAGCAACCAATGAGGCTCAAGTGATAGGAATGAAATATTTCAGTAATTAGTGTATAGATTGTCCTCAAATTTGTTTCAGACATCCCTGGTCCCATTTCAATATATTCTACAAACTTGTAATGTCCTGATTTTTACTTCTAGCACCACCATCTATGTATCAATGAGAGTATAATGCTCTCACATCTAATGGATAGATTGCATAAAATTAGCTCGAGATATTCATATTCCCCTCCAGGAAATGGTCGGTGGGAGAAAAATTGTGGTAACTTTGTGGAATGACTTCATGCCCACAGGCCAATATTTGAATCACTCTAAGTGGCTTTATGACCTTTATAACTAAGAGAATACCCATGAGTCTGTTTAACTATACTTTTTGTTTAGTGCTGTGTACCAACACACTCAACTAAGATGCTGAACACGAAAAATTATACCTCCTGCTGAACACATGTTATCGTGTGCAAATTAGCATTGCAATGTAAGCAATTTACTGTACTCTGCAAAATTCTTGATATTTCATATTTTGCTTACAAGGGGCCAGACCTTCCTGTGAATCATTTAAGCACAAAAAAAGCTTTAGAAAACACATTTATTCCCATTTCTTTAGCTGAATCCATAAAAAATGCCAATACCACAGTTCGACGGACATAAATAGTATTTTTGCACCAACGAGGTGATTCCTAAAGAGCGATTAGCTGGAAACTTACATATCTTATACATATCTTATACATATACTTATACATACATATCTTAGCATGATATGCAGCGTGTCCTGAAAAAATGTAAGGAAACAGGACAAGTGGAGGCCTAAAAAACAATCTACAGCAGTTGAACAGTATCTGATAGTCAGGTCTTTTGCAGAGTATTATATTTCAGACTACCACTATGCCTGTGCAGTCTCAAAGTCTATCTGCCAGATCTCTTATTCTCATTCAGGTCTAATGTTAGTAGCCATTTGAACAGTGCTGTCGTGTCTGTAGTTAAATTCAGAGCTAGAGTATAATGTTGCCTTTCTCTACTGTGTGGTTGTATTGTACTTTTCAACTAGATGCAGTTACTTTCATTTTGCAAATGCTCTAGAGACAAGTGTTTAAAAAATAGACATACTGGTGGTTTGCTAAGCAATTCACTTTTGGAAATGTGTATAACAGGAATTTCATATAAGAATATATATGTGGGATTTTAGAATTCTTTGTGGATCAGAAAGCTTTAAGTATAGCGTGGCCTTTTTTTATTAAGTGCTTTTGACTGAGAGGTGAGGCGAGGTTTGAGCTGTAGCGCTCCTGATCGCAGCAGCTTAAGTGATGTTTGAAGCTGAAGGCAAGTTGAGTAAACAGTATTGGCATGCAGCACTGCCTCTTTGATCTATGTTTCTGTGTGTGTGTGTGTGTGTGTGTGTGTGTGTGTGTGTGTGTGAGTCTGCCCACCCCACCCCCTGCTCTCATGCTTGTTCTTTGTTGAGCATTAGTCAGCAACTCTCCTGGGACTTTCTCCTTTGTGCAGTATTTCCTCAGTCCCCCTCTTAGCTTTGAATACATAATCAGGGCAGCCACAAAAGCCAAATCACAGGTAATACAGAGAATCATATCTCCTGTTGGTGACGAGTCTGTGCAATCCTTCTGTGTTGTTTGCTCTTTTGATAAGTAATGTTGACCCTGTCTCTCTTTCATTTTTCTTACTTGGAAAATAGGCCAAAGGCTGGTTTCCTGGTGTAGGTTATCCTCCGGCTGGCCTTAATACTGGGAATTAAGTGCTCTGTTCTTGCAGTTGGTGTCCTGTGGTAATGCTTCAGGTTTCATTAAAAAAAAAGAACAAAAAAAAGTGTTGTCAGAATAAGAGGTCTTTCACCTGCTGCAATGACAGCAACCTAATAGTTGAACTCAAACTTGAACAAAGCTGCTTTTCAGCTTTGTACTGTGCTCTATAACATCTAGGCGCACCTTATGGGTTTTCAAATTCAAGCTAGACTTGGGGTTTTCTTTCTCAGAGACGATTCCTGTTAAAATAAAGTGAACTCTGACTGACCCCTGCTGGCGTTTTGCAACCCACCTTTCAAATCAAAGTTGCCAGTCCAATGACTATCAAAACAGCCCAGAAATAAGTTGGAACACATAATGTGTGCTTTAGTTTGCATTTTTACAGCCCTCATACACAAGTTACCAAGTTGAAATAAAGGAAACTTGTCCGTCTGAAGGATTTACCACAGAAAAAAAGAGATGCCAAGGAAATAAACAGCTTACACAACCCTGTCTGTCTCTTGGTATGACTAATCGTGCCATGGTCCACTTTTGATAATCTTTTTTGATGTTTCTTTGCTTGTTTGTTTCTTTCAGAAGTGGAACAGATTGAGGCCATTGCCAAATTCGACTATGTGGGACGCAGTCCTAGGGAGCTGTCCTTCAAGAAGGGAGCCTCCCTGCTTCTGTATCACAGAGCATCTGAAGACTGGTGGGAGGGCCGTCATAATGGCGTGGATGGCCTCATCCCTCATCAGTACATCGTAGTACAAGACCTGTACGTGCCAACAGAATGTGTTTTAGTAGTTCTTTGTCTAATGTTAAGGACTGTAAATTCATTATATTTCTATCCTATCTGTAAAATAGTTTAGTCAGTTATTAGTTATTACACATCATTTTCATAGGTGTACATGTAGTCTGTATGCATGCGTTATGCTTAGCACACCTGACTTTGCTCTTTCAGGGATGATGCGTTCTCAGATAACCTCAGCCAAAAAGCAGATAGCGAAGCTAGCAGTGGACCCTTGCTGGAAGATAAGGGTTCATCCAAAAATGACGTCCCATCACCATGCGAGCAATCACCTGATTACAACTTTGGAGGAGTCGTGGGGAGGTGGATACAATTAACTCTTTTTAAGAGTTTGTAATGTTGAAGCATTTTCTTGACAGATAATTGATATGATCCCTGCCTGCAGGGTCAGGTTACGATCTGATGGAGCTGCAATCCCACGTCGTCGGACAGATACCCAGAGCCCAACAAGAGTGGCTGACACTCCACCACGGGCTGCAGCCTGTCCCAGCAGCCCTCACAAGATGTCCATCAGCAAGGGTCGCATGGAGAGCCCAGAAAAAAGGCGCCTTGGCACTTTTGGCAGTGCAGGTAGCATAAACTATCCAGACAGGAAGACCTATCCTGAGGGCCACCCACTGAGACCAGTGCCAGGGAGCACTCGTCACAGCAGCCTTGGGGACCACAAATCACTAGAGACTGAGGCTCTGGCTGAGGTAAGACTAAAATAAACCATATCTTTTTTCAGTTTCCACATCCACAAGTATTTTACATTACAGAGCATATAACAATCACCTTGAAGCACTTTATATTTTAAGGTAAAGCCCATACAATATTAGTTAAAAAACCCCAACAATCAGACGACCCTCCATGAGCAAAGCGATTGGCGACAGTGGGAAGGAAAAACTCCCTTTTAACAGTAAGAAGGCAGAAACAGGCTCAGGGAGAGCCAGTTGGGGGTGAGGGGAGGGAGACAGGACAAAAGACACACTGTGGAAGAGTGTTTTTGATCATAATAACTAATGATTAAATGCAAGGTGGTGTATAAACACATAGAGTGAATAGAGGTGAATGAAGAAGAAATTTGACATATCTAACCTTTTTGTAAAACCATCTTTGCTCAAATTAACTCTTGTTAAACTAATTAAATTTTTATGAGGTAATGCAGTGGAGATGTGGCATTTATTCCTGATCGCTCTGTTTTCTTATTCTTTCCAGGACATAGAGAAGACTATGAATACAGCACTTCATGAGCTGCGGGAGCTGGAGCGCCAAAACACCGTTAAACAGGCTCCCGATGTGGTCTTGGACACCCTGGAGCCGATGAAGAATCCAGTTAGCTCAGAGCCCGGCAGTCCACTGCACACCATTATGATCCGTGATCCGGATGCAGCCATGCGCCGCAGTAGCAGCTCCACATCTGAGATGATGACCACATTCAAACCTGCCCTATCTGCCCGGCTGGCTGGGGCTCAGCTACGCCCCCCAACCATGAGACCAGTGCGCCCTCCTCCAACGCAGCACCGCTCAAGCAGCTCCAGCTCTTCAGGAGTCGGCAGTCCTGCTGTGACTCCCACTGAGAAGATGTTTCCGAGTAACAATACAGCTGCAGGTTCCAATGTGAATATTTCCAGTGATGGCGGAGATAAGTCTGGTACCATGTAGCAAAGGTGGAAGATTATAGGCGAGAAAGCTGTGAAGCTTTCCAAGTGGGAGAAAAGCTTATGGAAATGGAGATTGATGTGTGCAAACCAGACCTGGATGTTTTCCCGTCTGCTTTTTGCTTAATTCATATATAAAGGACGCCACTGAAGCTCTTAAAGTATGTAACCGTGGTAATAAAGCAGTGGCAGAAGCTGTAGAGATATGATAAAGCTCAGATAAAACTTGATTTAACTACAGTAAACGTGTATCGGAATATGTGTATTTCAGTTATACCTCAGTTTTAACAAAATTCTGTGGCCATGTTCTTGTTTCAGAGATGCAATGAATGCAAGTGAAGCAATACTTGTGTGAAGTTTGGTTTTCTACCCATCACATACAGTCCAGCCAGTCTCTCAGTCCACCTGTTATGTGAAAACACCTCACGTCATTAGGTGTAGGTGTCAAAATAGTGTGTCTGTTTGCCCATTTTGGGCAAAGGCCTTATGGCTGTAAATAAAAACTTACTTGAAGTCACCATGCTTTCTGTTTGTATTATAATACATTGGATGTTCAGCAACATAACAGTGAAATTTAATCCTGCATGCACAGATCGGAGAATATTAGGGAAACTTTTAAGACTCGCATTGCCGAGAGATTTGTGATGAGGTGACCTGTGAACAAGCTTGCTAATCTTAAGAAATAAATATAACTTTACACTCTTATCCACAATAATGAAAAACTAAAATCAGGTTTATAAAATATTTTTTAAAAAGTAGCGGCGTGTTGTCGTACATTATCTTTTGTGTGGGCATCACTGCAAAAGATGGAGCATCTTGGCATGAAGTTGATCTGTGAAGACTTAGGCATTACTAATCAGTACTACAATACAATAAGTCAGCTTCTACCATCACGCATGGTTGAACCATGGACAGACCCCACACGTCTGTTTCCATGTTTTGTTTTGTTTGTTTTCTATTTGCCGTGTATGGAATGCAGAAGAATAATGCACCAACTAATGTAGGAATCCTGTGGTAAACGTGTACATAATATATAGCTAGTAATTTTTAAGTGTTATTTGTGTACAGGTTGATATGAAACGTTGCAAAGGGTTGGTGTGAATGGCACTTACAAGGATTCTGAAATACCCTTTTATCATCTCCACTAGAATGAAAACATTTTAATTTAGCTCCATAAAAAAAAAAAAAAGAGTTCAGATGTACCATATATGGTGTGCTTGAAACACATTTGAACTATAGACAACCAACTGCTGCTGGAAACAACACAAAGTATGTTTTTGACAGTTTTTCAGGTTCAAGTCACATTTGGATGATTTTTTTTTAGTATTACGAAAGAAACAGTGAAACTTCTGATGGTTCCTCTTTTATACTGAAAATGCTGTGCTCACCCAGAACAGCCAGAGAAGTAGATGTTGTAACATTACTGCTAACAGAGTGGCCTCCTTCTTTCTGCCTTTACGTGATAGATTGTTTATAGATACAAATATGCTCAGACTGTAGACTCGTACTTTTTCTGTTTGAGGAAATCTAAATAAGAACATTTAAGTATTTATATCTACTGTACCTCTTGTCATCCTGACAGCTGTAGTCTAGAAACCTTGTAATCCGCATCCCAAAGAGCCTGCTCTGTTCTGCATGTTTGGCGCTGTAACGTGGGACTCAATGGTGTGTGGTGCCTTGGCTTGGTGAAACGCACAACTTAATTAAACATTGGACTAAGTAACTGGCCTTAGTACTTATGGAGTTTGGAGCTGTTGCTAGATCAGAAGTGAGCGAAAACTAACAATGCCTGATTGAACAAAAACAAAATAATAAAAATAAGACATTAATCCTAACAAAATTATTAGCATGTAAATCATTGATTCCCCTGTCAGATGCAGATACATTATGTAAAATGAAAATACTTGCTTGTTGTTGGTGTGTTGTTTGCTTTTCAGCGATCAAATTATTTATCTATGTATCAAAGTACAGGGTGGATGGATTATTAAGACCAGAGAGCTACTACTGCTAGAAAATAAGTCAATATATCATTTAAATTTACATAGTGCTGTTACACCCTCTGCTGGTTCCTGCTGGTGTTGCATGAACCAGCAGAGACTGTTGCTCTTTCTGGGGATTATTATCTGGAGTTCATGGCTAAATTCATATCTGATTATGAGTTTTTCACCTATGATATATGTGTGTGTATATATATATATATATATATATATATATATATATATATATATATATATATATGTATATATATATATATACACACACACACACACACACACACACATGTATATATATATATGTGTGTATGTATATGTATATATATGTGTATATATATATATGTATTACATGTAATGTTACAAAAAAAATCTGTTTAAAATATGAAGAAAGCACACAATTTAAGAAGGGGGAATAAATCATATTTAGCTAGTTTTTTTTTTTAATTTATAGACTGTAAGTGGAGCAGAAATTTTGAGTGCCTTTTGTGCACATCAATTTTTATTGGACTTTTACTTTTTTACTTTTTTTAACTGTGATATGTTGTTAGTTGTCATGTTTATTACAGACTGATGATGCCCTTTTTTATTTTTATTTTCTCTTGCTACTCAGTAGTCAGGCCAACATAAGGAATATGTTGTGTAAAGAACCATCAAGAACTGCTTGTCTGTGTTTGGGTGAACCCTTAAGAACAGGAGCTATAAGAACTACTGTATACATTAATCTACTGGCAAAGTGCAGTAGAATCATCTCAGACTATTTCTTTTATTTTTTTTGTTTTTTTTCCTGTGAACTGCCTGTGCTGTGGTTGAGCCTTTAATTCTTGCCATTTCGCTCCTTCTCTTTCAAAGAAATGTCACTGCAGTGTTCTTGCTGACAGATGGACTCATGTGGACCCTCTACATGTAGAGATTACAAGGCACTTCGTGCGCTCTCATTGGTCCCTACATGCGATGTTACGCTGACATTTTCTTTTCTGGAATGTGTGCTTAAGTGGGTTACACTGTTTGTCTGGTGACATGAGAAGACAGCAAGCTATTAATCAAGGAGAAAATTGCAGCGAGAGAACAGAACTAGTCCCCATTGGAGGACCGGAGTGTGAGTTGCTGTCACACTGTTTACTTTCTCTTTAACTGTTTGTCTAGTGATGCTGTTTGTTGGTGAGTGTCTGGTGGGTTGAAACTTGTGATGTAATGTACATCATGCCAGTGACTGGATGTTGAAAACTCCTGCGTCCAAATAAAAACCATTTTCGCTCTGTCATTTTCTCAGTTTCTCATTTTGTGGCTTGAAAAACAAAACAAAAAAGTAATCAATGAAGTGAAACATTTTTCTTTACTATCTTCAAATAGCCCCAGCCTCAGCCCCAACCGGTCACAGCAGATGACTGCTCCTCCCTGAGCCTGGTTCTACTGGAGGTTTCTTCCTGTTAAAAGGGAGTTTTTCCTTCCCACTGTCACCAAGTGCTTGCTCATAGAGGGTTGTCTGATTGTTGGGGTTTTCTCTCTAATATTGTATGAACTTTACCTGACTCATAGGGGGTCGTTTTGATTGTTGGGTTTTCTCTTATTTTAGGGTCTTTACCTTACCTAAAGCGCCATTAGCTAACTGTTTGTTGTGATTTGGTGCTGTACAAAAAAAATAAAGTGGAATTGAATTGAAATAACAATGCATTCTTACTTTGAAACCGACAGCTCCCCTGGTGAGAATGCCTTGTTGATGCCAGAGGTCTGAGGATTGGTCAGGATGCTTTGAGCAGATAGGAAGGTGACTCAAATAACCACTCATTACAACCGAGGTATGTAGAAGAGCATCTCTTAATGTACAGACCTGAATCAGACAGGCTACAGTAGCAGAAGACCACACCGGGTGCCTGCTTTTGGCTAAGAAAAGGAGACTGACGCTACAGTTTGCATTGGACAACAGAAAACTGGAAAAATGTTGCCTGGTCTGAAGAGTTTCTGAGTTAATCAAGTACTGATTAAGTGCTCAGTTATACTGTAAACACTTTAGTCACATTATTAAAATAGCTAGGCTTTAAAATGCACATAATTTAGTTTGTAGGCTACGAATTACATGATAACATTCATTTAAATTAGAGGGTGTACTTGTTCAGCAACTGAACTCTTTATCGGGTTTCTAGGCTAACCATAATAGCAAAGGCTAACCCAGCTATAAGCTCTAAGAATGTAGGCCTGAAGGTTCATAATAAGGCATTTCAATAGCATGTCACCATGCTAATGGGAAGGGCAAAGCAATTTAATGCTTTGTATAATGCAAAGTTTTTGAAAAGATATTGTTTTAAAAACATATTTATGGCATGAAAATCAGGACATGCTGTCAAGTAATTCCATATAGTCACTTCATGGTGCTAAAAAAAGTATATGTCCATGGCAGTAATATGACTTTTTTATTGTATAAAATACTTTTTTATTGTATTTTTATTTATTTATTTTATTTTATTGTATTGATTGACTGATTACCAAAGGACAATGAAAGCCATGTTGTGTGACAACATGGCATTATTAAATGTTAAAAACTATACCGTGGCCACATAATCTGTGATTTATTCACAATGAGTAAAGCAAAATATTACAAAAGGAAAATTATATACAATTTTTCAAGCCTTTAATGCACAAGAAGGGACATTTTAACTGGTCCTGACTGACACTTAAGTGCAGTGTGAAAAGAAGCTCTTCTCATGCCCCCTCATCCAGACAGGCAAATGCCACAATTCGGGAGTGGCATGCCACTTTTACCAAGAGGCAGACTGTTTCAGCATCAGAACTGGCCTTTTTCAGCAAGCGGCTGGTCATTGCAGCATCGGCAAATGCCACAACTCTGGGAGCAGCATACCATTGGCCATTTTTGGATCTTGACATCTCTCTCATTGGGAGTGGTTACCAGTTAGTTTAAACAGGATGAAAGGAGTTCCAGGAGGGCCGGCAGGAAAGCAAAGGACTAATGGTGAAGAGCAGGTGAGTGTTTGTCAGAGAGAAACACCAATTCCACAGAGACAAGTACAGTGAGTTGTGTTGGTAGGTAATCCGCTCTTGAGCTAGCCGAGATGGAATTGGAAATGGGTAAGCAAAGACATTAGTGCAGTGAAGAACAATCCACAAGGGAGGAACATTTGGAGAGCCAATTTACCACTAAACAGTAGCAGACTATCTGGCAAAGACTGGAGGCTCCAACTGGTCCTTAAGTACTGGTTGTTGATTGCAGCTTGATGAGAAACAGGGATTCCTGGCTGCTTAGTGGCAACTCCGATTCCCCCCCAGAGGGAGGAGAAAAGGCCTGCCCGTCCCACAACCTGGGCCTGGGACAAACTCCAAAGCACAGTCACCAATGAAAAGACTATGACAGGGAATGATGAATATATAAAATCGTGGCCAAAAATTTTGTAAATGACACAAAGTTCGCTGCTTCAGTTTTGATGATGGAAATTTACATATACTCCACAATGTAATGAAGAGTGATCAGATAAATAGCAAATATTGGCAAAGAACCTCTTTTCCAATCCTCCAGAAGAGGATTGACAAACAAAAAAAACACAAATTCTGACAAACTCCAAACATTGATGATGCAAGAATGGATTTTTACCAGTCAGGATTTGGCCCAGAAGTTGACTGACAGCATGCCAGGGCGAATTGCAGAAGTCTTGAAAAGGAAGGAACACTCCAAATATTGACTCTTTGCATAAACTTAATGTAACTGTCAATAAAAGCCTTTGACACTTATGAACTGCTTCCCATTATACTTCAGTATACAATAGAAATATTTGACAAAACTATCTAAAAACACTGAAGCAGCAAACTGTGAAAACCAACACTTGTGTCATTTTCAAAATGTTTGGCCACGACTGTACCATTTACAGTCACTGTAAATGTCACTATAAATGTTTGTAAATGTCACTTAAATTAAGTGACATTTACAAATGTTAGACTGATTCCGCCCATAAACCAGATTTTGTAGTTCATTCAGTGACCACCTGATGGAGACTCTGCAGCACAGAAAGTGCCGGATGGGTATGAGCGTCACATTTTTGAGTGTGCAGTCAGCAATTTGCGATTACTCTTTAAGTAAGGAAAAAGGAACACATTTTTTTGCATAAATTATATGATTGCATCTCCGTTTGAAATTGGCTCTCTAGTCCATTGGCCAGGGAGTGTTGCATTGGCAGTTCCCACTGACAGAACATAAGCAAAATTTAATTTGTTCCACCTGAGAAAAACCTGTTAGACCAGAACATGTCAAACAAGCAACCATGTTCACATTTTTCATTAGGGTTACCATTTACTAACAAGAAAAGATTTCTAGAAGTATACTTTTAGACCACAATTAGGTTAGTAACTACACACTGAGTGATCAGATCATCCGGAGATCTTTCTGTGTTAGTGATGTAATCCCACATCACTTCAAAATATTCATAAACAACGGCAGCTATTTTGACACTAAATTCAATAACAAAAAAAAACAGATACTGAAATGTCTGTAAAAGGAAAATTATATTAATTGAATATTTATTATACTTAAATATAATAAATATTGAATTTATTGAATTCCTTTATTTGATCTGATAGTGAGCACCATGGCACACATCCCAGATGGTCTTAGGCAGCGCAACAACAAGGATGTTAAAAGCTAAAAATGTGTCTTTGTTTGCTTCTGTCAATGAAAAAGTGACTGTTGTACTGATGTAATAAATTATTTTGATTACTTAGAAATAAAAGAATAAGAAAATATGTAATTGGCAACAAAATGTACTGTTGTTTCCTCTGTTACGGGAACGCTTTCATCTCTAGAACAAGCCAGGTCTCAGCAACAACAGATGCTGCAGCCGATTTGAAAAATAAGTTGCATAAGCCTCTCCAGTGGCCCAGTTTGGCTTGTACTCCATCATAATTAATGCACAAATTACAGAAAATGCACCAGCAACAAATAATTTCATTGTGAGAGTCACAGCAGAACAGAATTATCATAACTTCTTTTACCTTCTCTGTCTTCAGCTTAGTTCAATCAAAATGATTAATGATGAAGTAGTCACACTCGTTAGTTAAAAGCCACTCTGAGGTGCCAGTGAAGAGTCATAGATCATTCATGGTAATAATGAAAATAAATCAAAGTCATTTTTCACTAAAGTCCATATTTCCATGTGGATTCTTTTATAGCTAAAACATAAGTGATATGTAGTTATCTTCATGTTTAAAGAGAGAAAGTATGACGTCAGAAAATTTACTGTATAGAGTTTACAAAGCAGAAATGTTAAGAATAGGTTACAACTTCCTATCCAGTTCTTTCATTTAAACCTTCAGTCCTGTAAAAAAAGAAGAGTTCACAGAACTCTAAGCAATCCTGTGAAAAACTAAGTACACCCTTAGCATAAGTGCACCCTTACTGCTTCCATATGAATTAATAGGGTAAATAGCAGCAAGGTGCTGGTAATCAAATGCACTTGATTAACTGATCATCACAGCATTGCATTTAGTGAAAACCAAACACGGCATATCAGCGCAAACACTCCACAACAGCTGTCAAGCACAGTGGTGGAAGTGCGATGATTTGGGCTTATTTTTTCATCTACGGGACCTGGACACCTTGCAGTCTTTGAGTTGACCACGAACTCCTCTGTATACCAAAGTATTCTAGAGTCAAACATGAAGCCATCTCTCCAACAGCTAAAGTTTGGCCAAGACTGGATGGTGCAACAGGACAATGAGCCCAAGCACAACGGGAAACCTCTAACAGACTGATAGAAAAGGAGACGAATCCAGGTGTTGCAATGACCCAGTCAAAGTCCAGACCCCTAACCTGATTGAAATGTAGTGGGAGGATCTTAAGAGAGTTGTGCATAAACAAATGCCTGCAAACCTTAATGAACGGAAACAATGTAAAGAAGAGTTTGTCAAAATTCCTCCACAATGATGTGATAAACTGATGAAGCCACACAGAAAATGATTACTTCAAGTTATTGCTGACAAAGGTTGGTGTGGAAAGTATTGAATCATGTGATGTGCTTAGTTTTTAACAGCACTGCATGGAGTCCAGTGAAAACTTTATTTTTCACATAACTGTAAGTCATTACAGTATTACAACACACTACTGTACATTACAGTAAGCTAAAACACTTCCCTAATATCTTGCAGTGAGTAGGTACGATTTCAGTTCTTCTCAATAATACTTTGACATTGTACATGAATAGTGAAGGGATTAAATCACAGATGTATTTAGTTGAGAGTCTAGAACATATCGAAAGTTTATTGGCAGGGAAGACACATGGGACTTTTCTGTGAAATGATGAGAACATCAGGCTTCTTTATTTTTCATATGTTTTCCAGTCTGTCAGATAGAAATCAGAGTGCAGATGAGATGCCTCAGATACATAGTAATTTACATTGTATGGGAATCATTAATTGTACTTTGGTGATGCGTCTTTATTTTATTTATTTTTTTAAAAAGGTTTGACCTCAATCAGATATTGAAACATTTTGTGTGTTTCTAAAAATCCATGAAGCATATCACAGTGGGACTTACTTTATAATCATAGATGGAAAGGAACTCAGACTTGCACGGTTATAATAGATTGCAGCACCTCTAAATTCAGTGCCATTTCTAGCTCCGCCTGTATCTTTGAAGTGCAGAGTGTAGCAGGGTAGTGCATATGCAGCATGCATAATAAATTTAGCTTGAAGACAAAGATCCACAGACAAGCTGGCCCTGTAGTTGTTATTGTTTATTTGCACCGCTCCCATGAGTCAAGCCAAAGAACACATGACATGCCTTGCATGAAACCAGGTCAATAAATATTTCTCCTGATAATACACCCTGACACCACATAGGTTGGTGTGAAAGCTCTGAGATCTTATGGCTGCTTATTTTTGTACAGTTGTGATTTTTTTTCCCATTGTCTGACCAAATATGTTTGTGAAGTTATGTTAAATCTTTGAAGTGAAGTGAAACTGACTGAAACAATATGTTTAATTGCAGACATGTAGGAGATAGGTTCAAATCTTATTTGTTCTTAATATGCCTATGATTTAACATTTGTATTGTTAATGCAAATCTTCCTAGAAAGAAGACCATTAAAATAAGGGTACTCAAAGTATCAGTAATAGGATTAAATAGAGCTGACAATGTCATAAGTGTTGGAGCCTGCTTCACAATAATATCCTCTTATTAAAAAGCTGAATGTCCATAAAATTACATATTCTTTGAATGTGAACTGAACTGATGAACTAATGTCCCTCAGACTGCAGTCACATTTAGAATTAAAGCAAAAAACCCCAAACAAAATCTGTTTAGACACTGGTTTTAGTCTAAGTATCAGGTTTAATCTAGACAACAAACTACAGAAACTCGGGTATTCGGGCACTTGAAATGTGTGTGCATGTGTGTGCCTGTGGTGTTGTCTCTGTGTGTTTCTTCTTCCCTTCCCGTCCTTCACTCGTCTTTCTCACCTGCCTGCACCTCATCATCTCATCACTAACTTCTCCAACCACTTTTCACCCAATAATTCTGTCTGCTACGCTGTTAGTTTGTTTCCTTATACTTTCCTTCATGTTAACCAGTTCCTTCTGTGTGCTTGGATCACGGTGTGTTTGCCTGCTAGCAACCCTGCTCATCTATTACCTGGTGGTCTCCTGCCAGCCGTCTCTCCCCTGGCAATCTCACTCCTTGCCTTCTCTCTCCAAGCTCTGTCTGGATTCCAGCCCAGCCACCTTTACCTCAAACCCCTCAAACACTCTTTTCCAATAAAACCCTTAAAACTACTTCCTGGTGTGTGTGTCCTGCCTGAAAATCCACTTGTTACCAAAAATATTATAACACCAAGGGATTACTGTGGCTATTTGCCTGCAGTTAAATGACAGAGAACCAAATTTCAAAACAATGCGGGATAAACAGAAAAAGAAACTCAAGAACTGACCACAAAAAAGAACGGTAGCTTATCTTAGATTCTATATTCATATACAACTATTTTAATTTAACATGGTACTTTTATGGTAATGCCTGGATTGAGTTTCGCAAGAAGAGCCACTTTTCTGTGGGCATAAGAAAATGAAGGAGCACGCAGCAGTGATCCACGGTGTTTGTTGGAGCTTTCTTAAAAAAGAGAGATTTTTACAATCTCTGGAGCTGCACTCTCATCTTTTGAAATGCATTTGAGGGAAAGTATAACAACAAGCCATCACAAACCTGCATGCAATTGCAAATGTGGAACCTCAGCTAGCATCCTTAGTTCAAAGGTTCTGCATAACATCAAGGAGCTGCATTCTTTTTCTATGCGAAATCATAAACACAACACTCAGTTTCTACTGGACGTTACTTATCTGAATGACAAAAAATGGCCTCAAATGTTATGAAAAAAGCTAAATGTTTTTTGAGATAATTGTAATTAATTTTATAAATTTGTGTGGTTGAGATCTTTTTAAGTCTTTTAAAATCTGGCCCCAGAAATATGTTTCTTTATAAATTATTCCCTCTGATATTTCACCGTTACTGCACAGGATGATGTTTGTGCAAATTTAGATGCTTCTCACGTTTAAGCATGTGAATATACTTCAATGTGTGAAAACATCTGGTGCATTTAACTATTAACATGAGAATTATTTTCATATTTAAAGTTTCTGGAAAATGTATTTCTTTGTGAGAAATAAATTCTAAACAGCACTGCATTTGAAGTTCTGTAAAAAAAAAAAAAAAAACTGTTGGTGACCTTTAAGATGTGCTAAATGGCTTTGGCTTGCTGCCTTTGTTTAACCTTCTTTTAAGAAATGACAGAAATGGAGCCTGCTTTCAATGCCAGCTGGCACTCTGTGCATAACTTACTGTATTAACAAGCACTTAGCATAAATCACATCCCATATAAATTAAGTAAATAAACAGATTTGAGAATAATCTATACAGTGTTAAATATCGAAACATTCTTCCTGTCTTTTTCTTTTTGTGTGTGTGTCAGGATAACAGATACAAATAATATATAAAAACCTGGATTAGAAGGTCAAAATATCGGAAAACAGTTCACCAAAGATAATCCTTAAACACACATAATGAGTAATTCAGTTCTCTGAAAAGAACATCTCAAAATTACAGACTAAAATAGACGCAGAGTAAAATATCTGGTAATGGGTGTAATCTGTAGCACGGTTCCTGAAAATCTGAAATGGAGACTCTCACAGGCACTCAGTACATCATGTCATCTTGCTAATATAGGGATATATTTTCCACATGGTGGAGCATCCAGTGATTAAACATACTCAGTTTCCAAACCCATAAGAATGTCTCTATAGAGTGCTGAAAAGGGACTGGATGGTCATATAAGAAAACTGCACTAATTAGAGTATGAGTGTATTCTACATGGTTCATCTGCATAGGTTATTTGTTATATTTATTGTCTTCCTGAGTATTTATTACACAGCTGTTTAAATTTTTGGAAACCCGTGCAAGGACTGTGACAATGATTTCTTTGGTATAGATTTACAGACTTAAAGCATGGCTCACGCCTTCTGAGGTGTAATATGTAAAGCAAATCAATGAATTGTGGCTTGTGACAACAGGAAGCCTTGTTAAAGACTTTTGGCTATGAAAAAAAAAAACCTAAATCTGCCTGTTATCATCTATAACCATTGTAATTCAGTGAATCAGACCTACCAGAACAAATATGGAAGCTTGTGTTGCCTTGACATTTACAATGTCAGTGACACAGATAACATTTTTGGCTTCCTTGCAGTCTAATAGGTGAAACATTGGCCACACAGGAAACTATTTATATATATGCATATGAAGAAAAAAAACGATAGCAGCCTGTTACAGAGGCATGCCCTTTTCCGTGACACTTCTTGTGATTAATGCTCAACATCTGTATATATTAAGGTGGTCATTGCATCACTGAATATCTGTGATGCAGCACCTGTAATAGTCTCATAGAGGGCTGAATAATTAGTTCAGGGATGCGTTTTTCACCCATCGTCAGGGTTCAGTGCATATTGTTATTTATTTGATATTCCTATGTTCAAAGCTGAAATCCAAAAAATTCAATTCAAATCCAAAAAGGTTGCCCCGTTATTAGAATTCTGATGTTCACCCCGACTGTATCCTTCCCATTTTGATTGGCTTTTTTCTTTAACAGCTTCTAAATCCATGTGTGTTTTCTCGATATGATTAGTTTCCATGTGACGTTGACAACATAAGCAGGAGTCATCTGATAAATAGCAGCACGGAACCATTACGATAGAATTTAATCATACTGTTATGATTACAAAACAGACAGCGGTTTATAATGGTAGCAATTTAACACAAGGATAGTTGAAACTGTCCTTTCAGACTTGCGCTTTAGATTTAAGAGCAACATATATGCATGTCCTGGGAACAATTAAGCCCAAAGTGCAGCCTTACAAAGGTCTTAGTGTCTCGTTAAGGATACATGATCAATGAAATTGGGGGCTGGAATGGCCACAAGCTACAAACTGCCAGCTGGCAGGTCAAATACAGCTCTCGGTTGTACTGATCAAATTGGAAATGTCTCTTTACCGATGCGCTGGCTTTACTTTCAAGGTCAGCATTTTATCTGATGGCTTAATTACTGCGGAGCATTTTCTTTGTTTTTGTTCTGCAGACACCAGTTATATTATTTTGAAGCTAAAGTTGTCTGACAGGACTAATTTTATTTTGTCTGCTGGCACAGTACACCCATAAAAGGCAACGTAAAACACAGTCAGACTAAAACGTCAGAGTTGGAAGATATTTTTAGTTTAACCATTCATTAACCGTGGGCAGTATAGTGGTGCAGTGGTTGGCACTCTCAGCAAGAAGGTTCTGGTTTTAACCAGTGACAAGTGGTGAGGTTTGTGACGGGTGAGGCACTGACTCGTCGGATGTTCACATATGAACCCAAAAGAGAAGATTATATTTCAATTTTAATTATGCTAATGATTAATTATGCTTTAATCAACTCCATACAATTCAACAATGATGGCAAGAAAAACAGAATATTTAATGTAAGGTCAAACTTTATTTCTTTTTTTTTTTTTGGGGGTGGGGTGGGGGGTGGGGGTGGTTTGTCTCTTTTTAAATAAATAAATTTTAAAAAAAGTATTTTTTTACCTTTATTTGAAGATGAAGTCCGTGCGCCTATCCTTCTCCCTATGGGTCAGCACTGCTGCACCACTGCCCCCTATCGGTGCGGCACGGTACTTTCTGCCTCACCCTGTGTATTTTCACCGTGCACTTATGACCGATCACAAAGAATAAACATGTCACATACATTCATTCAGTATATTAATATATTCTCTGGGCACTCTGGCTTCCACCCACAGTCCAAAGACATGCATTGGGTGAGAAGGTCTTGGGTTCAAATCCACCATCTTTCTGTGTGGAATTTGCATGTTCTCCCCATCTGTGCGGGTTCTCTCTCGGTAGTCCAGCTTCCTCACACAGTTCAAAGACATGCAGTTAGTGGGGTTAGGTTAACTGGTGATTCTAAATTGCCCATAGGTGAATGTGAGTGTGAATGGTTGTCTGTATCTCTGTGTTACCCCTTTGACAGGCTGGCGACCTGTCCAGGGTTTACCCTGCCTCTTGCCCTGAGACAGATATGTGGAAAAAAATGGATGGATTCTTTAACCATTATGACTTAAAAAGAAACACTAACCTTCACATCTATGTCTAAATGCATTCAGTTAGTGTATAAAACTGTTGACATTTGCAAAAATGCAAAGTTCAGGTCATTTATAGCAACTATTAAACATAATTAAATATAATACTACTAATAATAATGGTGTATTTTATAGGTTACTGTGGGCCTCGGGTAAGCACTTACAAGTTTAAAGTTCAATAAGGGAAACAATATTCATTTTCTGTGTGCCTGAGGCCTTTGAAAAATCCATGGAACATTTTCCAGTTTAAGGACAAGATTGATGCACTTATGTCTTTCCCATCAACAAGTACACAGTCCTGAAAGCAAGCGTCAAAAGCATGAATAACTAGAATAATACAGCTTAGGGCAAACTCAGAACTGGTTGTACCATTTTTTTTTGTCATACTACACTTGTCATCCAGAATCACTTGTGTTTCTATCATCTGAAAAGGCAAGGCTGTCATGGTGTGGACACCAAAAAAGAAGAGTCTGTCCTTTTACATTCACCGCAAGTAAGTCATTTATTTTGTAATACCCATTTTCCACTCTCAGATTTCATGGTTGGAGTTAGCAGTGGTTGTCTTTCCCATTAGCTCCCTCCACTGGAGCCAGAAAAGTGTAATCTTTATGGCTTTTGGATTCTTCAGTGGCCACAGATTTTTTTGTTTAAATTTTCTCATGTGTTTCATGCTTAATCCATCAAATAAATTAAATCGATTTATTCCTGTAGGAACTTTGTTGATGCCACACATTACATATTAGATGTGCTGTATATTACTAAAAGGTATGATATGTTATTACATAATAACTGTGCAACACAACCTCATCAATATATACACACACACACTCATAAGTGGTTATTTACAGGACTGTTAAGTACAAAGGCAACAACAGACACATACAAGGAGTCTAAAAATCTCCCAAATATGACAATGAGTGAACATTGCATAAAATACTGGTGAGCCTGTATTTACTTCAAACATTGTGATACAGTATGTCAGGTCACTGGTAGCAAAAACTGCCTCAAGTTTACTTTCTGTGAGTACTCGCTTTTTTTTTTTTTTTTTACATGAGGGCCTGCTGTATGTGGCTCTCAGAACCATCAACTAGGACTTCCCCATGCACAGCCTGCTCCCAGACCACATCGTCCTTCCCCACCACTTCTGTCTGCTAAAGAGAGGGGGCTGAGGGAGAGCAGGAAGAGACCACCAGATTGTTCCAGAATAAAGCTGTCCCTGCTAGTGAGGGCTGGATCCTGGCTCTGGGGTTGAGAGGTGGATAGGAGAGGAGGTGTTGGAGCAGCTGTCTGCTTGGGCTGGAGCTGCTGAAAGGTTGATAGAATGGGTCTGGAACTGGCTGATAGGCTGGAAGGTCATCTGTAGGATTGATGTCTGGCCCTGGCCCTGCCTGGCTCTGCTGCTGTATGGCTGAATAGGCTGGAGCTGCAGTTGATGCTTGGTTACCACTGAACTGGAGTGGAGGGTAAGCTGTTGGATGTCCAATGAATCTTTGCATCTTATACTGCGAATCCTGCAAAGTCTTGCAAACATTAGCTAAACTGAATAATTAATAGCTGATTAAAATTATTAGCATATGTTGTTCAACTAAGATAAAACTATTAAAGCACATTAGAAACGGAAACAAAAGTGGGAAAAAACTACTGTTCATCATATATTGTAATTATATTGCAGCAAAAAAGGTTGTAAAACTGTAAAAATGCTTTGTTTTGCCATTTTATTGCTATTTTCTGGAATTCATCAAGCAGTAAAATAATATAATCTAATATAATTAGAGGCAAAATAAAATCCCTGTAATGTTTCTAAACGTTAACAATGAAGGCAGATGCATACATCTGATCTAACGTCACCTGAACTCTGACAGTGACGTTCCCGTCCACAGTCTTTACATAGTTGTGTTTCAGCGGAAGTTGTCAAATTACGTCAGACGCGCCCTGTATTGTGAGCGGGACACTCACAGCTGAGCGCCGAGTAATAAAAAAAGAACTGCGGCTAACTTTCTCAAGAATCTGCGCTTTATGTCGGAAAAAATGGCCTTCGAGATGGAAGCGGATCTACCACCTAGTCTCGCATGTCTGAAAGTAGGTTGTAGCTATGTTTGATTTCGCATGTTTTGTTGGTATGTCGGCTGTTAGCCCTCAGCTAACTAAAAACCAGAGACAAGAGAAAACCACCATAGGCTGTTAACTAACAAACAACCTGAGTGTAGATTTATATATGCATTCGTATTCATCCAGCTCTTTTCTTCATAACTGACTGGTGTAACTGGCTTATGTACAGCTGGTAATAAAACGTTAGCTAACTTTAGAGCTACAGTGCAGCAATGACATAACTCAGTCTAACCTAACTTTAATTTTGATCGCAGCACACAAACTAGAATCCTGCGTGTTTGCTCTTTAACGTTAAAAGGAACACACTAAAACGTAACCCAATGAAACATACAGCACTGTGCAAAAGTTTGGAGCCACCCCACAGGTCTTTATGTTTTGGTAGAAAAATGGGAAGTAGATGCAGTGATTTATTGAAACATGGAAAACCTACATGGAAATATAAGGCAAAAACGGGGTTGGTACAATTCTAACAAGCTTCAGAGTCAATATTTGGTCTGACCGCCTTTATTCTTCAACACAGCCTGAACACTCTTAGGCATCTTTCTTGTCATTCTTTAAGTAGCCTTCAGGATATTCAAAGCACTTCTTTGGTTGTTGGCTGCCTTTTGTTCTCTTCTCTGTCAAGATGATTACACACTGCTTCAGTAATGTTGAGGTCTGGGCTCTGGGGAGGCCAATCCCTGACAGATTGATTAATTTTGTGTTTTTCTGTCCAGGTATGCATTTACTGCATCAGCAGTAAGGGATTATTTTTCAGTGCTGAAAAATAAAACTGTTGTTAATCAGATGTTTTCCAGGTGGTATTGCATGGTAGATAAAAATCTGACTTTCCTTTTATGCGTTTGTAATTTAATCAATTTTGACAAGATCCCCAACACCATTGGCTGAAATGCAGCCACAGACAAGACAAAGGCTTCTCTGTGTTTTACAGATGTCTGTTGTACAATACCCCTCTCCTGTCCTCCTCTGTACATATTGATGACAATTTGAACCACTTTGTGACAGCCATCTGATGAGGTTTCAGTGAACCTCATCAGAAACAGGTGGATCAACTGATGGTTCAGATGTGTCTCTCATGTCCTGTGTCAGGCCTTTGCTGAATTTTTTCCTATTTCATAAGGACATGACTTTAAGATGCTGTTCGTCTTCTGTAGGTAGTTTTTTATGCCTCCTACCAGGACTGTGACATATCATATTGTCCACAGTAATACCCGTATAAATTTTTATGTGATGTAAAGTGTTATATTACACAACAGCACAACAGCCTGTGTTAGCCTCAGACGATGATTGATTTACAAAGGCTACTTGAACAACCTCCAGCAAAGCACAATACTTTGTAAATATGCAAGAAAAGTGTTCCTGCTAAGTTGTTTAGGCTATGAAGATATGCAAGAAGGAGATGCTAGCAGCTGGTGATGTGTGACCCAAATGGAAACAAATGACTCAACTGAGCATTGCTGGAGTGCTCACCAGTTTGACTCCATGTGACAAGAAGAGCAAATGGTGGATGAAAATTACTGATGTGGTTATGTGCTGGTAAAAGAGGGCATTAAGTAACTGGCTAAAAAGTTTGATCCAAGATGTAACATCTCAGGTAGAAAATATTTTTCAGTTTTATTAGGTGATGATATTGTACAGGCTCCTGAAGAGTTACAAGGTTAAGTTACTTTAGTTACTATTGTCGGGCTGTGAAGTAACCAAGTGCCTAAAGATACAATTTTAAATTGGTTCTTTGCTAAGTGTGGACACAACACTGGTTCATCCCTCATTGGGCACCTTTTTTTAATGCTTTAATTATTCATAGGTCAGTGTTAAGTGGATTAACAAGGGGAAAAACATCCCTACAATGAGCAACAAAGCAGCCAATGTTCAAAGAAAAACTTTGAAAGACCTTTTGAAAGCTGCAGAACTGTTGGTCAAGAGCGCTTTAAAAAATTGCAAGTGTCCGAGTCCTTGGAACCAAAATATAAAGAAATAAGTGGTGACTCAGAACATGTGCACAGTATTGTACTTTGCGGTCAAAGATCAAGTAAGGACGAGTTTATTTTGTGATTTTGTACAAACATGACATTAAACAAAGTACTGTGTATCCTTGAATATGAAATATTCATACACAACTACATGAAAAAGGAGGAGTAGGTAGTTTGCTGTTAGATCTGTGTAATTAATAGAACTAGTGTTTATCACAACCTCCAGTTTATTCTGTTGGGTAGACTGGTTTATTTATATAGAAATGTATGTATTCACCAGTTCTAGTGTGGTACATTTATCTACCAGACACTGAGTAGCATTGTTATTTGTCACACTTTGTTTTCTTGATTTAATTTTTTTTAATCATTAAATTTGTTTTCTGAACTAATATATGATTAAAAATGCGAAGATTCATGCCAGGATGCTTTGAACCGGCCATATTTTAGTAGGTAAAATATACTATCGTTGTTATCATTGCCAGGCTACTTCATAATTATTTTATTTTTATTTTTTTTGCAGTTATTTAAGTATCTTTTTTCTCTCTCCCATCTACAGAATGTCGATGCCCTGCTTCGGTGTCCTATTTGCTTCGACTTTCTCAATATTTCAATGATGACAAAATGCTCACACAATTGTAAGTAACAGTAGAGCAGTTATGGTCATAAAAGAAGTGTATGCAGATAAAAAGAAGATCACATGTATTTTTTTGTTCATCATCTCCTAGCGCACTCTCTCTCTCACTGTCACGCACAAAATTTATTTGCTAATTGATAAACTGTCAACACATATCAAATAGCCTAGAAATTGGACCAAAATGAACTAACTTTACTGATATTAGACAGGGGGACAATCTGTCTGTAAAATCTGTAAAATACCCCCTTTTTTTTTTTAATTGAATGGGTATCATCTGACTTTGATGAAAAAAGGAAGCAGTTCATGTTTTGGGTAATTAATTGAGTATAACACAGTTTTTTGTTTGCATTTTATTTTGCAGTTTGTTCTCTGTGCATCAGAAAATTTCTTTCTTACAAGCTGCAGTGTCCAGTTTGCAACACAGTAAGTATGACCCTTACTTGAATATATAATTATAGCACCAGACTGGAATTGCATTATTATTAAGGTCAAAGGTCAAAGAGAGGTGAGATGACAAGAAGTTAAGATGCAGTTTCCAGTTATCTCACCCCAATAAACCAGTGTTTATTGATATGAATCAATATCAATAAACACTGACTTATGAATTTACTACTGTAAAACTGTAACATTGCTAAATATTGGACCCTAAAGCCAGATTTCTTTATATGTCACTTTTTTTTTTCTTTTAGCAAATGACAGAAGCAGATCTGAGAAACAACCGTATATTGGATGACTTGGTCGCAAACTTTCAATCTGCAAGGTAACGCACAGCTCATGACAATTAAGTGTCTGTTTCAGACTGTCTTATGTCTGAAATAGAGGAGATCCTTTTATGCATTTATTTCTTAGAGCACACTGCATCACTGCTGGCTGTTTTTTAAAAACAATATTACAATATTAGGATGAATGATTTGTGCATTGTATTGTTAGTTGGGTTAGGTTAACTGGTGATTCTAAAGTGGCCATAGGTATGAATGTGAGTATGAATGGTTGTCTGTCTCTCTGTGTTAGCCCTGTGACAGGCTGGTGATCTGTAAAGGCTGTGCCTCACCTCTCACCCTGTGGCAGCTGGGATAGGCTCCAGTGGCCATTTGAGTACAGTGAACCCATTGTCAGGTTCAAGAAACCAGTTTGATATGACTTGAGTTTTGTGATATGGTGCATTATCATGCTGAAAGCAGCCATCAGAAGATGAGTACAATGTGTTCTTAGATAAATCATCTCTCTAATGCCTCAAAGCTTCGCAAAATTCCGCAGCCGGACTCTTACACATTCTAGTACGCAATTATGCTTTACACTGGCTCCCAGATTTTAGGATTCGCTTTAAAATTCTTGTACTCACATA
This sequence comes from Pterophyllum scalare, assembly GCA_024447675.2. Taxonomy (NCBI): domain Eukaryota; kingdom Metazoa; phylum Chordata; class Actinopteri; order Cichliformes; family Cichlidae; genus Pterophyllum; species Pterophyllum scalare. The sequence goes on from JAMQGT020010018.1 coordinate 95,083, forward strand.
CTGAGCACTTAATTGACAGGCTCCAGACAGACCCAGCTTATAACTAAACACAGTTTAATTTTCTATGATGTTTTATCGTGATTCCTCCTAGGTTTGATGTGCAGCGCAAGCACTTAACTGCTTGTCTGTACAAGGTGTGTTGTAAATAAACTTTACTTACGTACTGTGGTGAGGTGTGTTTTGCTACAGCCATCTAGACTGGTTTCCCTTTAATTCTTCCTGTAGAGGCCGACTAAAAGAGTAATAAAAATTGCAGCTCAGATTTCCTCCAAAATCCGTGCAAACCTCTTTTCAATGAACACAGGTGCTGTAAACAGCACTCCAATTTGTATTTCATGGTTCTAAGACCTGAAGGGCAAAGAAATGATTGCTGTGGTGATTTCAGTAGATCCCATTGTTATTGGCAAGATTACAAATAGGAAAGCTTTTTCAGTTTTTCTTCAATATAGTATTGAAAAAAAAAGTCTAATTGCCTCCCAGTAATCTACTTTCTGTACATCAGATTGGGGATTTTGTTTTCATCAGCCGAGGTCATTCAGAGTTCTCCTTGTATTGTATTTACTTGTGTGTTGTGTAGCTCTAGGGCTGATATGTTTTCATTACACCAGAATGTAGAGATGAGGGACAGAGTCCAGAGCTGGGCTGAAGGAATTTTTAAGGTTTTAACTTAGGTTGGACGTTGTCCTCAATCTTCTGCTCTAGTGACACAGTTTAAAAAAAGTGAAAACCTTTTCCTTAATATAGATCGTCAAACAGATTGTTCTGTTATTACTAACACCAGCCACATGCTTGCAGTCACAGGCTCTTTTAGACAGACTGATAAATGTTGGCCTGTATTTGTGCTATGGAACAGTTGTTTATAATGCGTGGGAGTTATTGTCCGATATCTAAGTACAACAGGTCACTCCAAACTCCAAATGATTTATTCCTTCACGCTCTAAATCACACGAGATAGCCTGCTAATACAAATCTTGAGCAAATAAAGTTTTAAGTGTATAATAATGTTTTTTTCTTTTGTTCATAGCTATGGAAATAAATGCTTGCAACAGGTATCACAGTTAAAGATTAGGTAATATCTGGATGCTTTATAATTTTATATTAAAGTAGTTACCGTTTCTAATTTACTTGTAAGTCTCATGTTAGGTACCAAAAATGTATATCTGCCGTAGTCACAGCATTGTGTGCAGTGTGACAGCTACACAATTTGATAAACTGAAAAATAAAAATCAAAGCACCAGTAAAATGACTTGGACTGCATATCTATACAAGAAAGATACAGCAACAATACTCAGGTCAGCTGTGATGATGCTTATTTGGTGCCAAGCTGCACAAAGTATGCCAAGAAAATATCCCTCACACTATCACACCACCACCAGCCTGATCTGTTGATACAAGGCAGGTTGGAGCCATGCTTTCATGTTGTTTACTCCAAATTCTGACTCTGCCATCCAAATGTCACATAACAAATTGAGACTCATCAGACCAGGCAACGTTTTTCCCAGTTTTAGCAATGAGTGGTTATTTAAGTTATTGTTGCCTTTCTATCAGTCTAGCAGTCTGGCCATTCTCCTCTGACCTCTGACATCAACAAGGGACATTTGTCCAGAGAACTACCGCTCACTGAATATTTTTTCTTTTCTTTCTTTTTTGGACCATGCTCTGTAAACCCTAGAGATGGCTGTGTGGGAAAATCCCAGTAGATCATCAGTTTCTGAAATACTCAGACCAGCTCATTTACCACCGACCCCCATGGCACGCTTAAAGTCACCTTCAGTCACCTTTCTTCCCTATTCTGATGATGAGTTTGAACTTCAGCAGGCCGTCTTGACCATGTCTACATGCCTAAATACATTGAGTTGCTACCATGTGATTGGCTGAGCATATATTTGCAAGCAGTTGAAGGCATACTTAACAAATGGGCTGGTGAGTTTATGTTCAGATGAGTGGCAAAATAGGGAGAAAGGTAGCATAAAGTTTATTATTGTTTTGTACTTTAGAAAGAAACCTTGCAGTTTCCTTGCAGGGACAAATCGACAGAGACTATGGCACCAAATTGTCCCCAGAACATAAAAACACAACCTTACCTCCTCACTGTAGGGAAAAAGATTCAAGTTTGCCATCTGTCAAAGCCATCACATTCATAGCAGTAAAATAACTACATCTGTGAAATGCTTTTTTTCTTTTGCTTGGGTTTCCATTTTTTTCTGTTAAAACACAGGTCAGAACCTCTCTGCCAGGATCTGTAAGGTCACAAACCTGAAATAAAAAAGATCTGTCCCGGGTTTACTGACAAATGTTAAATCTCCTGGTCCTCCTAAACTCAGAATTTTGAGAAAACATTATTGATCCCTGATTCTATCCTCCTGCTCTGCCGTTGAGTTGAGGGTCATAAACTGTTGTTTACTGAGAGTGACGCTATGGTGTCATTCTTTTCTAAACAATAATACAAAGGTAGAACAGAAGACATCTCTCAAAGGATGTCTACTGTATGTTCCTTTGTACTACAGATAATCATCTATTAATAGATCCATGTTTTAGGGCACCTTGTAGCAACTGCTATTTAAAGTTAGTTTAAAACAAAAGCCTGCAAGCCTGACTGTGGCTGTTTCTGTTCTTTAGTGGGCATTGTCCCTCAAATATAAATGAGAAAAGAAAAAAACTGCGCCTATAGTCATTAGGATTGTTTCTTCAGTGTCTGGGCTGATGCCAATAGAACGTCTGAATGTTGTTATCAGTCAGTCTACCATAATGTTTGTCCCTTCCATCAATCACATCTCTGTTATCAACCCTCTGAAAGGTCTCCCTTCAAACTGTAGCCCTTCTGATCATCACTGTTACGAATGAGTGGGTTAGGCAGCAGCCCTTTCCTTCTCTTTTTAATTTCCTGTTGTCTAGCACAGAGCATCTGATAAATTGGATTTCTTGATTTCGACTCTGTCAGAATGTTGTTTTTGTGTAAAAATAGCCTTGTTTCAACACGATTCTTATATTTGCTTTGAAATTATAGCGATGCAGAGCATTTAGGGAACAATTATTTAAACATCTTCCTATGTAGTTGATAGATACTCTGGATCAGCATGTGTTTGGGGATAACTTCCTTCATTCAGATTTATCCCTGTGAAATCAGCACTTGGAATAGCTCTCTTCTGATGGCCCTAATTTACTCCCATTAAACCAGAGGCCCTTTTTCCTCGAGCAAACCATTAGCCACTATCTCAGTGCTGCATATTTAGAATGCTGCAATAACCAGTTACCTCGCTGCTTTTTGTCTCATTTGTTTATTTGCACATAACAATAAGAGAGAAATTGCTAATAAAAGATGCTTAATCATACAGTCATACCATGCCCTTTTCTATTATAAATGCAAAACGTTGACTTCTTGAACTTTGCAGTCTACTGTTAGAATTAGCCAGCTTTTTCATACCCTGAGCACCCGCAGTATATGTTATTAAGTTATGCCTTTATATTTACATTTGATACAGCAAGATAAATCATCCAGATATACATTTCTCATTCCCACTTTAATACTGTTTAAATTAGATTTTATAGGTTTAGTTTGGATTCATTGTTGAGAGCCCATTTATGAGGCTGTACTATCACATGAAATTCTAAGAACAAATTGTGCTGTTTGGCAAAGGTGTGCTGTGCATTGTGTTACATTGCGGCTTCTTTCAAAGTAAAAATACTCTAAAACACTACTAATAAGTATTTGAAAGTGGAGAACAGTTTGTGTAGTTTTAAAACCAATAGCCTTCCCCATTCTTTCCGGGTATAAGATATAATCTGCTCAGAAGTTCGAGGCCTTCGTTATACAATTTCACATCACAATGTGCAGATAGTGTTTTATCACCCAGATTTTTCTGCTATAGAGCACTCCTATTTTCCTATTGTAACTTGTGCAGAATCGATTATTCTTTCTTTAAGTCCAGTCAGATCCGTTGATATCCACACATGTCCTTAATCCTGTTAATGAAGATTCTGACTACTGCAAGGTTTCTTTCTAAAGTCTTGGTACAAGTGCTATGCCTGTTGTCCCTGAGTAACAGCGATGGCGACTTTTTAAAATGCAAAGCAAAGGCTTTGTGTGGAATTCCTCTGATCTCCTGTTCTATAGCTATGGTTTAAGGCTCTATAACATCCAGCTTGAAAAAGTGCTGTAGTAGCTATACCTGCCCTTTAAAACCCAATTCTAATTATAAAACGTTAGCCCTCACAATGTAAAGGAAATCAATGATGCAGCTATTTAAATTCAGTAAGCGTTGGGAATTTAAGTAGGTGGTATTGATCTCACAGATCAGTCGCATTGTAAACAAAATGCCTTAGCTTTTCTATTCATTCCCTCATGCAAACTAAATTCATCCTTTTCCACCAAACGTGTGGAAGTTTTTAACTAGATATTTTTACATTTACAATGCTGTGAAAACGTATTTGCCTCCTTCCTTTTTGTCACACATACATCTTTCAGATCATCAAACAAATTTTAATATTTGACCTAGATAGCCTGAGTTATCCAGGTCAAAATGCAGTTTTTATTTAATCCATTAAGGGGAAAAAAAGTCAGGCAAGTGTGACAAATGTGCAAAAAAAGAAAGAAAGAAATAAGGAAGGGGGCATATACTTTTTCACAGCACATGTATGTTATGTGCACAGCTTTCTTAAATAAACTGTTGCTGATATTTTAATGGTAAAGTAATTTATGGCCAAAAAAAAAAAAAAAGAACAATCAGCTGCCTCTCAGCCTTGATCTCCAACTCTATCATCTCATACTGCAGCTGCTGACAGTAGTCCTTGTTTTGCTCTGCAGCTCTGCACAAGAGTTAGTTAACACCTGCTGCAGGTTCTTGTTTAAGTGCCCTGCCAGCTTATAGCAGCTCTTCAGACAGAAGAACCACCATCACCAGCTGCAGTCCAAGACTATGGTGTTAGTGTCTCCAGACATGGGACAAGATGAGGTAGATGAGGGATGTTGAGGACCATCACAACAGCAATCTGGTCAGGGAGCTAGCTGGTAGGGAAATAGGTGACAGGAAGAACTGTAGCTAGCAGTAACCAAACTTTGACAATAAGCATGTGGTCTGCCAGTAAAATTCATCATAAATGACATCATTCAGACAGAAAAAAGTAAAAATGCTAAAATAATTTGCAGAATGTACTGGGGAAGGTGAAAACACTGGTAGTGTCTTTGTCACTTTAGTAAAAATTCATACCTACTTATTGTTCAAACTACAGAGAAGAGATTAATTCACATAGAGCAGTATGATATTGGACTAATCAACTGACTGATGTTAGTACACTGAAAATGATTTTGGACAGTCTTAAATACAGCTTATATAAATCCTTTAAATTTGTGTATTAACTATGTGTAAATTCTACCTACCACAATCCATGTCTGACGTTTAAGCTAAGTTTCCTCAAATAGAGAATCTTTTATTAATCATAAACCACTCCTAACAGACAACAGTGGTTTTATTGTAATACCTTCAGTATCTGTGATGTTATGAAATGACGAGTGCAGAGGGTACCTGCCCTGATGACCGTCCCCACGCTGGTAAGCTTAGATGCGTTAATTGTGAGGCTCAGTATTAATATTCATGAAAAGAGCTTTGGGCATTAACTTGATAGCCAGGTGGTTTAAAGGCATCACACATGGAGGAAAATACCATTAGCACCAAGTCTGTGGGTTCATTCCCCTACTCTTTCTCCCCATATCTCTCAGTATTCACCCTAATAAAAAAACAAAAGACCCAAATAATAAATTAATCAGAAAAGAAGCTGGCTCGCTGCTTTCTATTAAGAGATCAAAAATGAATATTACTCTCTATCCATCCATCATCATTACCTCTGGGTCATGGGAATAAGCTGTTTCTATTAGTGTTTTTTCTCAAACTAAATTGAGTGCAAATTGTGACACCAGTTTTATTGAGTATTTGCTGTACATGTTTTTTTTTTTTTTTAAAGTGTAGTGTATTTAAATGCAAAGTGTACTAAATATGCATTAGATCTTGTTCTGTAAGTCGTACAATTTGATCATACAGCTGGTGTCTTCTCTATGGCAAAAAGAAGTAATCTACTTGGTGACATAGAATTTGGAATAATTTCAGGAGCTTCTAAAGTGAATAGCTCTCTTACACGAGGAAGAAACCGTTACGACTAATGGCGGTAACCTAAGGTGATAGAGCATTAGAACTGTCTAGGTTCTGTTGAGTAACAGTGGAGTAGCAATTTACCTTGTCTCACTCTCTCCGTCTCTGTGTCTGTCTACCTATCTGTCTCTGTCTTTTGTTCATTTTTGTCCAGCCTATCTATATGCAGTGTTACTGATGAATGTTGTTGGAAGAGCTCATTTCTTCGAGGGCTTTGTTGGAAGGAACATCTGTTTGCATCTGTGCATGCATGTGCATGAACCTGCACTAATGTAGACAGAAAGCACAAATAAGTTCCTAAATATGGAAAGCAGAACGTTACACACCTCGTTGGTTCCATTTTATTGTCAAGTAATGGCCCAGCTGCAATTTGTTTGCTTCCCACATTTCTAAGGCTGCAGCCAAAGTGTCTCCTTTTTCTAGCCCAGTATAAAAGGAGCAAGATGATTAAGCAGGTGAAGTTTAGAGTCAGAGGGCTGGCCTTACTGTCAGCAGCATTTATTCACACTTACTATTTTCTTTTTTCTTTTTTCTTCAAACTTTTTCATGGACTGAATGTGTTGGTGTTCATTGTGTTTTTGCAGGTGGATAATTTGTTGTTTTGTGAGAGAAGAATGTGTAGCTTCCCTTATCAGAAAAGGGCCGTTTACGGCGGCATGGCTGTTTTACGTGTTTTGTATTTTGTCATTCATATATGATCTGCTTCTTTTTTCTTTTTCCAGGCAACAGTTGTTAAAAGCAAATTTTGACTCTCCTCCAATATCTCCAAAGACCCCTGCATCAGCTGTTAAATGCAAAACTCCAAAGGAGAGGGGCCAGAAGGGTAACAACTCAGTGTTGAGTCAGTTTTTCCAAAAGAAGCCTAAAACACCTCCAGGCAAAGAAATCCAGCGCAGTGGTTCTATCTCTGAGTGGGTTCAGGAGGGGAGAAGACAAACTGCAGGAATCCACAATGGCACTGACCTACATTCAGGAAATGCTGAGCTTTCAGTGGTTGTGAAAGAAGAACCCATAGATGTGGAGGATGCATCTACCCAGGGTTTGGCATCATTCAGACTTGAGGACTCCTCTCCCAGTATTAGCACTGGAAATGGGATGGAGCACTCCTTGACACCATCAAAAGACATAAAACCCATTATTAAAGGTGAGGGCATTTTAACTGCAGGGTATGCTATGGTCACAGTAGGAAAAATGGTTGTTCCAGATAGCAGCATGAATACAATTATTGTGACCATGAGCTTTGAAAGATGGGGAGGGGAACACTTGAAGTTGCCATTTTCGAAGCGAATTTGGTGAATCGAGGTGGCGAGTCTGTTTGCTGTCACTCTATCAGTTTATGATAGATTGATTGGTTAAATTGGGAATTCCATGCAATCCATTTGTGATGATGCGGCGACTAACTGTGATAGATGGGTGAAAATCACAAATCTCTTGCTGTCTGCATACACAGATATTCATATAAACAAAGTATTTCATATTTGTTTAAAAAATTGCCACCACATTTAGTCAGTCCGCATTGTTTATATTTCTGTTTTTCAAACTGTTGGAGGTCCTTACGTTACATGGTGCAGCATGCCACTTATATTTGTGTGTCAAAGTAATTTGAGTTTTGAGTGGTGATGGGTAAAGGAGCTGTACAGTAGGTGTGTCATGTTTCAGTTCAGTTCTTCATGTGTGAAGAATTATGAATGAAGTCTTGTAATTGTGCTGTGCCATATTAACTGCAGCTGGGTAATATAGTGTAATATAGCCTCATAGCGTCAACTGTTATTAACATTATCTTGTGTATCTTGTTTATTTTATTTTGTTTTGTTTTTTTGCTATTTTTTTGCAGTGGAGTGCCCTGTGTGTTCTGTAAGTGTTTCCAAGCATTTTATCAACACACATCTGGACACATGTCTTACCAGAGGAGACAAGAAGGAAAGCTTGAGGAGGTAAAGTACCCACTTAATTGATCGCTTAAATAAAGACTCTGTACCTGTGTCTCATCAAGCTTTAATGCTCTTCTGAGAGTTAGAAATAAAAGATGATTAATAGATTACTCACACTTAAAATGATAAGAAAGGGGTACTGCTCAGCTGTTAATGTGTTTTTTAATACTATCCCTGGGGAAGAAGCAAAGTCTGTCTTTTAAATATGAGTAGAAATATGATAAGAAAAGGTTTTTAGCAGTTTTGTGTTTGTGTGTGTGTGTGTGTGTGGGGGGGTCTCTTCAAGTTAAGGAAATGGTAGCAAAGAGAGAGGTCATGCAAGGTCAGTCATTTCTGAAGGTCAATGATCTCTGGAGCTTGAAGAAAAAGCTCCAGAGACTTCCATGACCTGGATGACTGGGAACCTACACAGATGAAGGGGAATGATGTGATATCCCAAGATATGAGAGATCCTGGATATCCAAGATAGCATACACAATAAACTGCCATCAGAAATGGTAATACTGTCATTCTCTAGATATAGAGGAAAGCAAAACTGCTGCCATTATCTCCACATTCACCAGCAACCCTTTCATGGTAACACCAGATCTGTCTTTTTAGCCAGCAAAGACTTTTTCCTGAATCAATAAGACTAGCTGTTTGTCACTTTGTAATTCTTCTTAAAATATTACACATAAAGTTACAGTATTTTTAACTGCCATGACCATTGCACAGTAGCTCATGTGTAGCCTAACACTGAGCTTTTTTTTGGTGAACTTGAGATTTATTTTTAAAGTGAAAATGCCCCTTATGCTTCAAGTGAACAGGTACCATGTGGAGTTATGTTTACATGGCATATTTGTTTAATCTTGTGTGTATCTACCCAGGGACCGCAGATGGAAATGAGCTTGTAGCTAAATCTTTTTCTCTTTTGAGATCAAAGTATTTTTGTGCATGGATCCTAACAAAAATGCGTAAATAAATAAAACTAAACTAAACTATTTTGTTTTTCTAAATGTGATAATATTACCAACAAAAGTTTGTGAAAAAAAAAATGCTTATTTATGTAATGTGGTCTGGTGTTTATGTAAGTTGATTACAGACAGTCTGACTTAAATGAATAATACTCTTGAACAATTCGTGTCCATAATGTAATTACTCACGGTCCAAGAAAAATTGAGTTAACTCAAATTTAGTGCCTCGTAGTGCCTCCTTCACATGCGAATACCTCCATTAAATGATTCCTGTAGTATCACACACCATCTCCTACAAAAAGGTTTCAGCTCATCTGTATTTATGGGATGTCTGGATTAAACAGCCCACTTCAGGTCACACCACAGCATCTCAACTGGGTTACAGTCAGGACTCTTAAAAATGAATTTTTTTTCTTTCCTTGTTTTTTTTTTCTTTCTTTTTTAATCTAACCAGTCTCTTATTGATTTTTATATATGTGCCAGTGGTCATTGTTGTGTGCCATTACTGAACATCCCCAAAGCTTTAGTTCATGGCCCCCTGCAGTGATATTCTCCTGTAAAATTTGATACAATTTTGAATTTATTGTTCATTCAAGTAGCCTTAAACTATAATATTCCCACCAATGATTTAAGGTTGGGTTTTCGGATGTTGTGCCGTGCCTTGTTCCATTTTCAGAGAAGTATTGTGGAACATAAGATATGTTTGTTTTGCTTTGCTTTTCTTCTTTTCTTGTTTTTTTTTTTTGAAAGCATTGGTTTCTTTTGTGGTATTCTTCTTTGGAGACCATTGTTTTTCTTTTTTTTTTCTTACAATAGAAATGTGAACAGAGATTTTCACAGCTTGTTTAGACTTCAGGAGATTTCTGGTGTTTGACTGTCACCCTTGGGCTCATACCTATTCTTAGGGAGAGTAGCAACAATCGCAAATTTCTTGAGCTCTTATAAAAATCTGTTGTATTGTGGTTTGATGTCACAGGTGTTATGAATATTTTGTAGCCTTTTCCATCTTTGTGCATCTCTGTAAAGCTTCTCAAACGTCCTGTTATTGTTGCTGTGATTGAGGCATGCCTCACACCAAGCAGTATTTCTTGAGAGGCGCAATTTGGGAATAGCTAATGCCTCACATTAGGGAAAACAGTAGCTGGAGACCATGGCATGACCACAATTATTGTAACCATGTGCAATTAACTTGTGATCTTGTTGCCTTTGAAATGGTTGCTTTGATGACTGGGACCAGGTCCGCGACCACTCGCAGTCAGTTGTTGTCTTCAAAGCAACTCTGGTGAGTCAAAACGGTGACAAGACATCGCTCAGAGTTTGCGATTGAATGGGGTCAATTTGGAAATTGCATGCAATCTGTTTGTTAAAAATTGCAATCCTGTCGTGATCTATGTTCACACAAATTCACATCAAACAGAAATTTCCAGACAGTACCTCATTTATCTGAAACAGAAATTTAAAAGTCCTTCCACAGATAGTGAAGTAGTTGCTCCAGGTTGGCAATTTAACTGCAAAATGACACGGGTGCTCAGCAACCTTGCTTTCTTAAATATATCCAGAATACAACCAACTGGCAACCAGACAAGTCCTCTCCCCTGTTGATAGGAAACATGTCACAGATGAATAGCACTCATCAGTGCAGAATGCTGATTGGTTGGAGAATGCTGGAAATCTGCATATTTTAATTAGGCAACAGTCATTTGCAAACCTTTGCCAGTCTGAGAGTGATTGTAGTCAGTCTGACTGGCACCATGATTGATTGGAGACAGGTTACCACCCACCAAATGACCTGTTTTGTGATCAAAAGTGGTCACCTGGAGGTTGAGGATGTTGCACACAATGACTGTCAGTTTGTTCAGTCAAGTCATTTAAAGCATATCTTTTTGTGTGCTTCTTGTAAGTCAGATTGGGATTTTGTGTAATTGGGAATTATGTGACGGTCAGACCAAATTCTGCATATTGCTTATTATGCTTATAAAAATGCTATATTGCAAAGCATTAGCCTTTTGTTTAGTGCGGAAAGATATTCATTTCATACCTAATTTGACTAATATTGAATCTCTCATTAAAACACTGGAGCTAATCAAATGGTGATATAGTACAGTTTTTTTTATTATCAGTATACATTATAAAAATGCTGCTTATGTTCAAGAGCATTTAATAGTGTTGTAGATTTTTATTGCAGCTTAGCACAGAAATGCATCCCAAGCATTAAAATGTCACATCTGCTGATTATTGAAAATAAAACAGTCGTTCTATTTGTTTCAGCTCTCTTGGCCAGAAGAGGCGTCCAATGCCAAAGTTGGTGTACAATTTACTTTCGGTGCAGGAGCTCAAGAGGAGGCTGAAAGAATGCCATCTGTCAGTGCAAGGTTCTCGGGACCAGCTGATCAAAAGGCACCAAGATTTTGTATACTTACACAATGCCCAGTGTGACTCTCTAAACCCAAAATCAGGTGAGAGGATTTGGTTTGTCTGCATTAAAATAAAATGGAAAAAAACAAACAAGCAAACAAACAAACAATACAGATATTGATATCACAGTCTAGATATGTCGACCCACCATGACTGTTTATTTATTCAAATGGCTCCACTTGAAATTGGAGTGGAAAGTCACATATCGTAAAGGGGGTGGGGGTGCAATGTTGTTGTTGGAAAACGATCATATAATTGCTCTCGGTGGTGCACTTGTTGCCCCTATTAGCTGTATAGCAAATGAGAGGGAGGGAGTGTTCTAGCCTGTGCCTATGCTCTTCATTATATCAGATGTTGCCATGCATGGACACATGGGCAGGTGCTCAAGCCAAGAAAAGGACACATACGTATTTAGATCTACAGTCCCAAAACATTTGGGGTGCTGTGTAAAATGTAAATAAAACCGAATGCAATGATTTGTAAAACTCATATTTTATTCACAAAAGAACGTGGAAGACATTAAATGTTTTAGCAAAGAAGATCCAGGACTGCTGAGCAGCTAGAGTCCTGTATCAGACAAGAATGGGATTCCATTCCTCTCCCAAAAGTCCAGCACTGAGTTTCCTCAAATCCCAAACATTTACTGAATGTTCTTTTTTGGAGCCAGAAATTAACACTCAACCAGCAAAGAAAATGGAGTGTACCAGTCTGCATTCACTTCAGTAAACACTCTGCTTGGAAGCATGTTGTGGAACAGACTTTTTTGTATTTACATAGAAATTTGCTGTAGTACATATCTTTTACATTTTCCCCATGAAACATGAAGAAAGAATGGTTTTGCTGACACTTGATCTTACAAGTTGTTTGTCTTCTCTGGAATACCTCCGTTTTGCACTGCCGCCTCATGGGTCAAACATTGTATGTGATTGATGGCATATTTCATGTAACGGGCAACATTTGCCATTTCACGCCAAATAAAGATTCCTCTTTCATCTATCAACAGCTGAAGAAATTGCCAAAGAGGTAGAGGCCAATGAGAAGATCAGAAATCAGTTGCAGGGGAAGCCCAAGCCAGTATGTATTAAGTGCTTAATGAGAGCTTGAATTGTATACTTTTTTCTTAAATGTACATTGCAGTATTTTTAGGAGGGAGTTTTGTCTTCATGTGCCATAAAAAGTAAGAAGATATTCGTTTATTAGAAATAATGAATATGAAAAATGTTTTGCCAATCAGTGAATGAGAATGAGTCATTTGTAGTAGGAAAGCAGAAATTTTGCTACACAAGTCCTGGCTTAAAAAAAGCCAGATTAATTCAGTTTCTTTACAAATATTGCAACATTGCTGGGTTTTTTTTTTCTCGTTGATGGTTAATATAAATGTATGTGTGTCTAATTAATCCTCTTCCAGGTCATGGTTTTCTCAAAGAATCCATCTGAGAAAGAGATTGAAGACATGCATTCAAACTACAGTAAGTTTTTTTTAATTTTTTTTTGTTTGTTTTTTTTCCCTCCAGATGCTTTCATGTGCTGACACATTACATGCAGGACTCACACAGAGCCACTTTCAAAGTAAATTTAAAATAATTCAGTGCTTTCAAAGATATTCCATTAGCAAGTCTTCTTTCTAACTGTCCTACATACAGCAGTAGAGCTGACTAATATTGCCGAAGGATATATTTAGTTTAAATTACTTATTTGTGAAAAATAACACATTTAGTGACAGTAAACTTTGCTAATTAAAAAAAGTCTGAGTCCTTTTGATTCTATATGTTTACTTTACCAAGAGAAAAAGTAAAATTGACACTCTATAGCCAATAACCAAGTAGTCATGATGGTTGGATGCTGTCTTCTATAGCAAATGAAAGACCAGAAAATATGACTTGCATGAACAACACACATTACTGTGCAAAAGTCTTGAACAACCCCTCATTTTTTAAAATATTTTTCCAGGAAAATGGGAAATTAAATGCAGAAACTTATCTGTATAATTCTAAAAAGGTTGAAAGTCAATATTTTGTGTGACCAACTTTATTATTTAGCACAGCCTGAACTCTCTTAGGCAGCTTTCTTATCATTTCTTTAAGTAGTCTAAAGTAATAGTTCTCAAGGATTCTTGAAGGACATTCAAAGCTCTTCTTTGAATGTTGGCTGCCTTTGATTCTGTTCTCTGTCAAGATGATCCCACACTGCTTCAGTAATGTTGAGATCCGGGCTCTGAGGAGGCCGATCCATCACTGATAGTGTTCCATTCTGTGTTTTTCTATCCAGGTACGCTTTGAATGCATTGGCAGTGTGTTTGGGATCATTGTCATGCTGGAAAAATAAAGCCACTGCCAATCAGATACTTTCCAGTTAGAATTGTATGGTAGAATTATGAACTTTTCTGCATTCATTATTTTATCAATTTTGACAGGATCCCCAACACCACTGGCTGAAATGCAGCTCCAGCTATTGCTCAAGGCCACTTTAAAAATTTACAAGAAAGTCTGTCTCCTTGGAAGCAAAACAGAAAGAAATGAGGAGTAGCTCAAGACTTTTGTACAGTACTATAACTCAAAATGTTAAATGGGAGAGAGGATCACCTTCTCCAAAATTTGAGTCTGTTTGAACACTTTTGTGGTCACTGAAATTGCTTGTAATGTGGCTTTCTCCTTTTTACTGTCAGCATATATTTCACAGCCCTTTTAAAAGCAAAATTGAAAAACATTCTCTCCATTCTGCTATTTTACTAATGCACCAGAGCAGAATTTAGGAGGGCTTCTCTATCAAGTCCTCCATACAGACAGACAAAAAAATATAAAAAGAATAACAGTGTATTAAAAATGAGTGCGTATTATTAGCCTGGGCTACAAAAGACATAGAAGTTTAAAATGAGCTACACAGATGTTATTGAAAGTCTGTGATGACAGCTTTCAAAGTATATTTGAGGCGTCTTCACTGATCAATTCTTGTAGGTCGCTAGTTCATTTTGAAAATCCACTGTAAGAAATCTTACTGAGGAGTAATCTATCACAGAGACTTCATGACATTTTTGTCAGGTTGAGTAATTGTTTCTTAGTAATGCAGCGGAGAAGCTGACTGTCCCTGTGAAAACCTGCATGGGTTATTGATGTTGAAATATAACATGCTTTTGTTTTTCAGAAAAGATAATTGTAATTTTGCATAACAAATGTGTCACTCAACCATACCTCACTGTTACTATATTTAGTCTAGAAGCCAGCCTCACATACCTTCATCATCAAGTTAAAAAGGAGCAGAGACATGCAGACTAGCTTTGTCTGCAATGAGTAATTTAGCAGCACGGGCTGGAAAGAAAAAGTCAAACTAATGAGGTGAACCTAGGTTTTTGTCTGTCTAAATAATCTCCAGTATTTTTGTTATAATTTGTAGGGTTACTTGGCTGTTTAAGTGTATGTCTGAGACCTTTTTCCATATGACCTCACAGGTAATCACTCAGACATAGAGAAGCAAAGCTATCGGGACCAGGTCTATGTTTTTTATCCTCAGGGCAGAGGTTAAGGATGATTAGCAGAATTACAGAGCACTGTTTGAAGTCATGTTGACATAGTTGAACTAGATGGAAAGCTTGTTGGAAATAACTCTTAAGAGCTAACTTTAAAACTATTTGAAAAATAGATGCGACTCACAGGAGGCGGGTTCTATAAATAGCTGTGCTGCTGTGATAACCTCTTGATTTATCAGAGGAGGATGTGGATGACTCACTCTGCCAGTATGGGCAATGGTGTCTGAGCAGACAGGAAGGTGAAAGCATATACACGTGCACACACTGCATCCATCGGGAGCTTGCAGTCTTTTCTTTCTGCGACACCAATTTCCTTTAGTGTTAAGACGGTCAGTAGCTGGTCATTCACATAACATTCCCATAAGGTAAAACTACTACATGTAAAAAATGTTGCGCAGTAACACTTTGAGACATGGATTTAAACTGCCATTTGAGTGGCTGACAATGCATGCAGGAATTTAATTAGAACTTTAATTTATAATGGCATTTTCTCTAAGCATTGCATTCAGTGTTAAAGTCTTTAACAGCTATTGGAGATCAGCTGCTCTCACATAATGTTATAATCATTCTGTCCTCTTTATGTTTTATTATAGTGATATGCTATTTTGCCCACAGGGAAGCAGCACAGCAGTGACTTTTCCCGCCTTATAGCTCAGGTCCGCGGCCGCCTGGAGACCACGAGACAAACTGGTGTTAAACCGGAACTCAGTGAGAAGAAAAAGGACGGGCAAAAAATGCACTCTGCAGGTACTGCAGCACTCAGACGTAATATTTTCTAGCCAAAGGACACTTCTGTAAACCTCTTTGGTGCCCTTTCGAAAAATGTCGCCTGATGTCAGTGGTAACCAACTATAGAAAGTTTTCACAGGACTCTGAGCAGCCCTGTGAAAATGTTAAGTACACTTTTACTGAGAGTGTGAGCATTTGTATAAAAGCAGATGTTTTGGTAGTTTGCTGGTCTGGTGCATTCCCAGTGTGTGCTAAAGTCACGCCGCAATTTTCCCAGGAATGGATGTCCCAGAAAATTCACCCCAGGGTCAGAATGTGCAATGGTCAGAGAAACTCCAAAAAAAAAAAAAAAAATCCAAACCATATCAGAGTTCTAGCCAGAAAAATTCAGCCCACAGCCCCTGTGTGGCTAATTAGCATTAGCAAGCTAATGCTAAACATTAAATGTGTGCGAGCTTGCTAATTCATTGACAGTGAACAGTTGGATAAGATTATGTATGCAATATTCTGTGATAATGGTTGGTCCTATGGATTATTGAAAGCTTGAATCTGATTGGACCATGCGATTTGATGCCGATAGGGAGTGTGGCTCCCTCTAATCTGTGTTATCATACTCTGAAAAATAAGATGCACATTTACCTGGAGCTATGGTTAAGCAACACGGCAGTGTGGTATCCTTGTGAGTCTACGAAGACAAAAAAACAAGACAACCTGCTGGGATTTTATGTTTAATTGGAAACCCAAAATTGTCCTTTGAGCTCCCTTTATCCTTTACTTGCCCCTCGTTTTCATGCAGGTCACTATTTTGCCCCACAAAATCGAGTGTGAACAGGACCGTGGCGTGCAGATTGTGAACGAAACCGGCCATGCCCGGTGGAAGATTGCAAATTGCGGTGAAATAATACTATAGTGCAGTGATCTAGCGAGAGACAACAAATCAGAATTTGGTATTGGCAACAGGGTGGAGTGAAACTTCCTAATTGCAGTGATAGAAGAGTTCGATAGCGAACCTGTGAAATTCTCAGCCAGGCACAAGACAACCTCAGCATGGCGCAGCGCTGGGTAATCAACCGCTGGCTAGAACCCTGGCTATGCACGTCTCAGACTCTACAGGCCTCAGCATGTTAAAGTTCATGAGAGCTGTGCCACAAACCATAATGAATTTAGAGTCTGATACAAAAAGCAATTACTTCAAGTTATTACCAGCTAAAATTTGTTTTACATAATTCACACATAATACAACTTGACAGTTATTGCAACGCCCTGCAGGTAGATTGTGTTTAGAAAACTTTTGTGAATAAACTTTTTTCACTTTATTGTTATAATTCAAAACAAGACTATGAACTTTATTAAGTGGAGGATGGGGAACTACAGATACTTTAATAGCTTTAGTATGATTTGTATTAATTTTAGTCTGTGTTTTCTACTGTTTTGGGAGTGAATAGAAATGCATAAACAATTTGTTACCACAGAAGGCTCCTTATTTTTATCAGTAAGGAGATAACAGCTGCTATTTATTTGGATGCACTCTAAAAAATAGTGTTGTATTTGAAAAACAAATAGAGAAATATATATTTGTACTTTCACGATTAGCATTTGTAAGAACATGATCCTCATTTGTCACGTCACCCTGTTTTATTTATTTTATCATTAAAAAAAATTTTTAAGACTGAATTATTGCCGTGAAACAGTTTAGGGCAATATAAAGCTTTCATCATTAAAAAGTAATTTCCTTTTGGATGTCTAGCATGACATTTTACTGCATTTATTATGTTTGCCTCCTCCAGATCAAGGTGCACAATCAAAGAGCTGCTTAGTGGTAAAAGTTGAGGAGGAGGAATCAGTTATCGAGTTGCCATCCAGCCCCACCTATAGTGACGTGTCCGTCAGCAGGTAAAAAATACAGACACACACAAGATACACACACCTACTCATTAGAGGTGGTATATACAATATTTAAAACCACTCAATGTTGTACTGGACACCAGCATCTCAAGCCAAAACAGACAGGTGCATCAGAAACACCTCCCCACTCCCTTTGGGTTTCATTTACAGCCAGACAGGTTGAGCACACGAGAGCCAGCAAATAAGGCAGATGCATTCATGAACTACATTGAATGGCTGTGTTACAGTAAGGCAGTTAATGTTGAGCCCACTGTTCTCAGGAGACTTTGTGTTGCTGTTTTGCCTCTCTTCTCTGCTTTCTGTTTCAGTGTGTCTCCTCTGCTCTTGTGTTTGCTCCGTTGAGCAGAGGAGACACCATTAACATGAAATGGAGAGCAGCGAGGACTGAGCCATAATGAAACAAGTGCAAATAAATAGGATAAATAAGCACTGGTTCAACGCTCCAGACTGTATCCTGTCATCTCACTTTACTATCATATTCACTCTTTTAGTACTTCTTAAAATTCAGGGATGTTCACCTGTTTTGAAGTCAGGGACTCATATCTGCTTACATGTCTGTGGACCTGCTATGAGACCATAGGCACGAGAAGCTTGGATTTCAGCACACACACACAGAGGAAGCAGTGAAGGGCATCAGACTGTCTCCAGGAATACATAAATGAATCAGTAAAGAATCGCACCTAAAAATAGAACTGATAACAATATATATATATACCCCTTGCAGGGAGTTTCACTTCGCTCTCTTTTCATTTCTAATTTCTTTTGAATACTAGTGTGCTTCTTCCAGTAATTTTTACAATTCATGATTTCTTTAAAAATATAAGTCATTATTAGCATTTTTCCAGAAACACAGCATTTATTTTCAGTCTGCTTATACGGCATTCACAGGACAGGATTCCAATAATGTGTGATTGCTTTATTATTCAATTAGCATTTCTCATTAACTGTATTGTGGTAATGACACCCTCACTTCCAAGAGAAGTGTTACTGAAAATGCATTCTGTAATTTCTTGGAAATATGCGGCCAATGATACAAGATACAGTTGGCCACAACTGAGGCCATAACTTAAAATTCCTAAACAAGATATTCTTAAAATAAAATAACATTATTTAGACATAAATATGTAGTCTGTAGTTAAATATGTGTAATGAAGGTCTCTAACACTGTTCCAGTTCTTTAATCTTTGTGCTTAAATTACGTTTAAGTTGGTAAAGAGAAATAAGTCAATGCAGCACTCGTGTCCTTTTCCTCAGACATCACATACTAACCTGGAAAATGACTGTTCTCAGCACATTGCTGACAGCTGTGGCAACAACACTGATGCTGAGAGTTAAAGATAAAATGCTCGTGTGTTTTAATAGTTACCACTGTATTTTTATATGTAGATGATTTACCTTTAAGGCTACGCTTGTGAAGGTGGCTTATATTGAAGTCTGTCTTTAATCTCTGTGCACAGTCATGAAACGTCGCATGCAGTAAACACAGGCCAAGCACCCACTAAATGATAGTATAGGACCAGCTCTGGACCAATTTCCACTTCATGGAATTTTTTAGCCCCCCCCCCCCACTGTTTCGAGCTCAAAACCTCATCTGGAAGTTGTTCAGTTGTTTTCATGTTGAGATATGCTTGATGCTTTTCATGCACTAACTTGCCAATTGGGACCCGCTGGTAAATGGCAGTGTCTGCCGGTCATACATCTTGAGAAACACTTAAAGTTTATGCAACTTTTTTTTTCTTTTTTTGTGGCTTTACACACTTTTTTAGCTCAATATTTGTATCCTTGGTTTCGCAGCGTGGCTTTGCATGGTTCAAAGTTCAAATCAATATTTTTTTTAATTTTGATCTTATCCTGGAGTTTGATGCATCCATTCATCCACTATCTGAAACAAACAGCTTTATCTCCTCTCTTTTTAAGGCCACTCTGCCTTTAATTGGCTGCCCCTCACTTACAGAAGATGTGAACACTAGCAATAACTATCCAAAAAAGCTGAAAGTAAGGTATTTAATGGTGTTAGAAATGATCCATGCCTTTAAGGATCAACAGTTTGTGGACAACAAAGGAACTCTCTGAGAATATTTTAAATAAGTGAAGAGAGAGAAAGTTGCTATACAACCTGTTCACCCTCAGAAGCAATCAGCTTGTCCAGTCGCCTATGAGGTGAGTCAGTTCCACAAAACTTGGTTAGATTGTACTTTTCACCACAGATTTTCCCATTTTCTTTAGATAAGACTTTAATTTCCTCCTTCTTGACTTGTGACTTTTTCACATTTCATGTTTATTTGTTGCAGTAAATTGTAAACTGTAATGTAATCCCTACTATAGAATTTTTTTTAATCCATTGAAATTTGAATATTTCAGTCCGTTTCCCAAGTAATTTATCATTTTCTTAAGGGTAATCAATCTTGTCACTGTTGGTGACTGCTGAACTAACATGAACTGATGTATTTTGTTTTTAGACTGTCTTTTTTTTTTTTTTTTTAAGGGGGGGGAGATAATGTTTTTTCCTGAGCTCTACCAGTCACATTCTGTTCTTAATATTCACACTTGGCTTACTAGACTGAATAGGTGCAACTAATCACTTTGGACAATTTTCTTTTTTAAGCCATCAAACACATGAGCAGAATAATGTTTTTCCAGAGATATTTCTCTCTGTTTCTACTTTTTAAAATCACAGCAGGATGTGACTTGCAAATGCAAACTAAATCAAAGTCCAGTGGGCCAGAAAACTCAAAATCTCATATGCAAACTAAAATACATGGTTAAATCTGATGCACATCGGGGCTTAAGGTTATTATACAGAGAGAACAGTAGAAGAATAAATCACAGCATAAACCAAATGATTTTTCAACTAAAGGTGTTTAACAGCCAAATCAGTTAATATGGCAGGGGGGGGAAGCAGCAAAACATCTGCATTGCATTCAATTAACAATATAATAGTGATATTCTTATCAGTGGTATGGAATTATTTTATTTTTTTTATCTTTTCAATTTATTTTCCACAGACCATCAATGCACAAGAAATTAGATCAGCTTCACAGTACATGCATCACACCAATTCAACATAGTGGCCTGTTGTGTTTGAGTATATTTTAGAGGCACAGGCACAGAAGCACATTATAATTGCAAACTTTCAGATTTCACGTACTGACAGCATGAGAGGTTAAAACAAAAATGAAAAACTTTGCATCCATATTCTGACTTAAGCAGCGTTTGGTTCAGCTTTCACACAGTGCCTTGAAATCAAGCTGAACACTGAGGATCAATTTAGTTATGAAGTAACATCCCGGGCCTTTTCCACATTTTGTTGATCTTGCCAATAAACTGGCTTTGCCTATGACAGTCCCTTCAGTTGGATAATAGGAATCTAAAAGATGAGGTATTATTATAATTTCGCATTTCTTGGATTTCGCATTTAATGGATACAAGTCAAATCATTAAATTTGTTCATTTAAACAGCAAGAATCCTGTGTCAGGGTATGTCACACTAATATATTTTATTACATTTATGTCTCGCATTTACACTACTCTTTAATAGGACCCCCCAAAAACCAAGAAATGTTCCTCATTTAGTTGTGGTTTAAAAGCTGAAGGATTTTTGTGTTAGTTGGGACAGCAGAAACAATGACACAGACACCCAATCACATCCAGATTGAATCTTATCACACATGAAAAGTAGGCCAAAACTTTATAGCTTGATGCACATTACCTTTTGTGATTGAGTGATTGATTGATTTTAAAGTTCTTCCCATTGCTATGGTTTCTTCTAATCTGCAGTATGTGATAATATGAGGACATGCGGTCTGTTGTGTTGCCATGACAAATGTATTCATTGTTTTTTTTGTACAAGTTATACCATGTCAGTATGAAAATGTGTTGCCTGTTCCCTCAGTAAAACTTTCATTTATTGTCTTTTCCCTTTGTTTCCTTTCTTCATTTATAGTTCTATTTCAGACATCTTTGGTCCAGAACCTGCCAGAAAGTAAGTGATTACATGGTTATTGCTATTGTCTAGATGTGATATTGTTTTACTGCTGTCCATGCATGCTTAGTGTCAGGATGTTTTTTACATTACAAGTAATTGCAAATTTGTTTTGATATATAGGTTATATGTTAACATACTATTGATTCTCTTTCCAATACTGTTTTTATTGGACAGTATGTAGAAGCAAAAAAAAAATCTCCCTCTCACCCCCTGGGGGGTGGCGTGTGTGTGATCCTCAAGCTTGGGTCCTCTACCAGAGGCCTGGGAGTTTGAGAGTTCTGCACAGTATCTCATCTGTTCCTAGGACTGTGCTCTTCTGGACAGAGTTCTCTGATGTCATCTGCTGTAACCACTCTTCCAGTTTTGTGGTTATAGCTGCTAATGGTCCTTTTACCACTGGGACCATTTCGGGCTTTGCCTCCCACGTTTGCTCCAGTTGTTCCTTCAGTGCCTGGTACTTCTCTCTGCCATGATCAGAGCCTCTGTGCGGTCCTTTAAGCCTGCCTTTTCTAGTTACTGGTAGGATTTCTTGATGTCAGCCACTTCCTCTGTCGATAGTACATCCCACAGGGGCTTGGTCATCCATGACAGTTCTTCTTCCTGTTCCTCATCAGTGTCTTCAACTGCCTGAGGCATTTTTGGAGCAGCTCACCTTGGGGTGGTGGATATTATCCTGATGTATTCATTGATGCTCTGTTTCATACTGTGGTATATGATGTGGTATATGATGAATTGATAACTTGGATCTTATTTCTACTGTTCAGCTGGATTCTCAACAACTGTCTTACCTTCTGGAGGTATTTGACTGTGGCTGACTTTTGTGTATCTTTATCATGGTTCCTGTTGATGTGCGGGATACCCAGGTACTTGTAGCTGTCCTGTATATCTGCTATTCTCCCTTCTGTTAGCTCAATTGCTTCAGTCTGTATCACCTTCCCTTTCTTTTCAACCATTCAACCATTTGTCCTTGAGGGTCCTGTGCAGGATCTTAGTTGTTCCTAGGACTGCACTCTTCTGTACAGAGATCCCAGATGTCCTTCCTGGAATCTGCTAGAGCCATTCTTCCCCAAGTGTTCCGATTCCCACAGGGACCACTATTGCCTTGACCTTCCACATCCTCTCTAGCTCTTCTTTCAGCCCTTGGTATTTCTCGAGCTTCTACTGTTGCTTCTTCCTGGTGTTGATGGATTTTGTTCTCGCTCCCCTTTTTTCCCAGGTTTCTGCTGCCTGAGGTATTCAATAAGCACATTGTATGATGTGGCCATCTTCCTAATACTCATGGCTCTTTTTTTGTTTCATTCTGGATAGTGGTTCAGGCCCTCACTAGTCCTCAGCCTCCTTCCTTCTGCTTAGCGTACGGTCTCAGGGTGCATGACTTGGGGTGAAACCCTCCATGCATGGTAAGGAGCTTTCTTCTCTTGATGTCAGTGGCCTCCATCTTCTTCTTTGCCCAACTTACTATCCCAGCAGGGTATCTGATGACTAGCAGGGTGTAGGTGTTGATTGCCCGGATCTTGTTCTTCCCATTCAGCTTACTCTTCAGGACTTGCTTTCCTCTCTGCAGGTATTTGGTGGTTGCTGCTTTCCTAGTGGCCTCTTCATGGTTCCCATTTGCCTGTGTTATTTCAAGGTACTTGTAGCTGTCCTCAGTGTTTGCATTGTTACCCTCTGGTAGTGCAATCCCCTCAGTTCTGACTACCTTCCCTTACTTTGCTACCATCCGACTTTTAGGGTCCTGTCGATCTTGTACGGTACAAGGCATTCCAGGATCCACTGAGCACTGAGTCATAGGCCTTCTTGTAGTCAATCCAGGCAGTGCACAGGTTGGTCAGTCTGGTCTTACAGTCTAGCTGGTGTTTTGCTTCTCTGATGTTACTGCCCATTCTTTTCCCTCATGTATTGAGCCATATGCCTGTTCATATAAGAGGCCACACACACACACACACACACACACACACACACACACACACACACACACACACACACACACACACACACACACACACACACACACACACAGGCTTGAGAGACAGAAAGGTAGAACTTGCTGTAATATATTTTTTTTAAAATGGGGCTGTCAGCTGTTATATTTGCTGAAGTAAATCTAAAAGAAAGCACAAGACCAGAGAGTCAGGTCCATAAGCATCTTTGATCTGACTCAGTTTTGCATCTGTGCTTTACCACAATGGATTGGAAATGATGCAACTAAAATGAAGATTTAACTCTAATCCAAGGGTTTTGGCAAACTATTGCATAAAGGATTTATAGGCATTTTTACATGGCTACTCCACTTTCACAGGCTCATGAGTAATTGAGGAATCATTTTATTACATGGATATAAATTCTTTGCTGTCAATAACTGCTTTAAGTTTCCTTCCTTGAGATGCTTTGTCAGACCTTTCTGGCAATGAGCCACTAGTTGCTGCTTGATTTGTAGGTATCATGCAGAAAGCATGCTTGCTTGGGTGGAGGTTAGCTGGGCCATAAAAAAAACAAACATATTTCTTCACATGTCTTAAGAATCTCTAGGGTAGTTTTTGTATATTTTTTTGGGTCATTATCTACACCCTGAAGCAGTATTTAGCAGAAATAATAGCTTTGCAATCCTGGTATGATCTACCAGCATGCATATAATAAGTGAACATTAGTGGCCCGATTCCACAGGCATCCATGCATTCCCATGCTGTAGCACTGCTGCCACCATATTTGACAGATGTTGTGGTATGCTTTCATCGTGAGCCCTTCCTGTCTTCCTTCATACTCTTCTTCTCCCATCATTCTAGTCAGTTGATCTCAGTATCATCGGTCCAAAGAATCTAATTTCAGAGCTGGGCAGGCTTTTTGGATGTTTTTATTAATTGTTACCTGTGGTTTGCTTCTTTTGGTAACCCCTTTGTATTAAATTAATGAAGGCTTTCATTTTTTTTTTTTTTACAGTACTTTTTTTTATGCAGGTTTCCATATTATACTTTCTAAATTCTGTAACTATTTAATTAGGTAAACATGCTTGTTCCACAATTAACAAAAGATATTAAGCTGTTTCTTTGTTTTTTGTTTTGTTTTTTACTTCAGCAGAGACCAGTAAATGTGACATACAATTTAAATGTATGTACAATTAGTGTTAATCAGTGTTACAGGGTTCATGGTTTGCTGTGCTACAGTTTCACCACCACTAAGTTCCTTACATTTGTTCTTTCTTTTAGCTATTTGTTAGCAAACAAAAATGAAATGCAATAAAGCCTCTACTCAGAGTTGTGAGAGGTCATCTTTGGTGTAATTTATTATTTGTTTATTTTTAATTTTATTGTTTTGGTTTTGAGCAAGTTAGAAAATTTACTTTCCAAAAGACAGCAATATAATTTTTCTTATTGAGTCACTCCCGACAAAAAATAAAATAAAATAGTAATATAAAAAACCTGGCAAATGGTTGACAGTTTTTCTTCTTCTTTTTTTTTTGTTTGTGTCCCAGTGCACAATAGTGGTTATTGTTTTGACTTTTTTAAAACATCCATAGAAAGAGGATTTTATCGAATTTAACAATGCCAAAAAATTGAATTATTTCCATCTAATTTAAATAAATGTAATTTTTGAGGAGTAGTGGTGGTCATGTTTTAACATACTGCAGTTGTGACAAGTGGGCTGAATGTAAGTATGCTTTCTGGGTTCTCTTTTATTTTTTCCTCATCCTTATTTTTTTCAGGGTTGTTACTGTCACCTTTGTCCAGTTAGATTTACAGTCTGAAAAGAGCACCACATGCAGCATTTAAGACTCACATAAATAACACCTGGCTTGGAGCTTTTTCACTTGCAAAGCATGCACTAGGACACTGAATCATACCCTCATATCACCAGGGTGGTGGTTTTTGACCGCACAGTATTGCTTCTTTCTTCCCCCTCCATTTTGGTGGTCCATGCTTTTTGCTGCTAAACTAAAACTTATTGGACAACAATGGATAAGTGCAAATATCAAAATGAAATTAGGTAATTATATATTATGATTACCTGGGGGTACTGTCACAAAGTTGATAGCACAAACAACACTTTTGAGTTTGATTTTTTTTTCCTTACACTTTACTCTTTATATGCATTTCTGAATGACCCTGAAGTTAGTTCCAAACCTGCCAGGTTTCACTCCTAATCTTATCCCTCCACAAATCACTTCACTGAATGTAATCATATTGTACCAGTAGTGCTGGGCCTTGGGATGCTGCATCAATCCAATGGGCTGAAGTCAAGTGTTTTTTAATCAAGCATGAAAGGAAATGTTCTTCCGTCATGCAAGGATTTATCTCAGTCCTCCTTTTTTTCGTCAGATTCTGGCAAAGTATTGTGCAAAGTGTGGACCAGTAGAAAAATGGCCAGCTTGCATGTGTGCTCACCAGTAACCCTAATTCCAATGCAGGAAGTTTGTTTTTCCCGCCTTAAGATAGTCGAGATTAAGAGCTAAAAAGGGGGGGGTGTAACTTAAAGTTACGTGCTGAGCTGTCGACCCACCTGGGTCCACATGGTAGCAAAAACATTGATGTGGCAAAAGGTAATCCATAAAGGGAAACTGCTTAGTATTGAGTAAACACTCTGTCTGCCAACAACATCACTTCCCTTAGAATAAAAAAATTGGGGTTGTAAATGAGTGTACAGATTCAGTTCTATTCTCTTTTCACTTTATCTTTCCTGTAAAAAGCTTCAAAGGTTTACTTCATAGAGATTAGATTTTACGAGTAAGAAGGTACATTTAATTTACCCATCTTATTTAAAGAATACAGTATTTTGTCAAAGTGTATTCAGTTGTGTTCACTGTATAGTATCTTGTTGTTTGGGCAAGGAGGGGGAAATTAAGCAGTCTTCTCCTTTGATAGATTTGATTGACCTCTTTCGCAGCACACATTGTGATTTGAATAGCAGGGAAAGCACAGCAGCGAGATTAGCGAAACCCATGTTGTTCATGATTGTGCAGTTTCGCCAAGGTCGACTCAGATGATGTGCAGTTGTTTTTAATTGCACCTGTGCAGCGTCTGCTCATTTGTAGCCTAATTTCTGTATAGTACACTTTGTGCTTTTGCAAAGCATTACAACTTAAATTTCAATGTTCTGATTAGAAATGAATCTTTTCTGCCATGCAGGTTCTGAAATTAGCATTTTGCCTTTAATTTTGCCTGATTGGCACTGGTGTGAGAGCTTTGTGCGAGCAGAAGCAGACATTCTTCCTTTCAACATTCTTCCTTTCAAAGTTATTTTGTACTGGTGTGTGAGCAACCTTTCAACCCGCTGTAATAAATTTGCTAGTGGGCTGTCAGGCTGTCTGTAGCCAAAGATAGTCCTTTTTTTTTTTTTTTCTCCCCTCCATGTTCCTTCAACGGCATGACAATCATGTATGAATGCACCAAAGCTTTGTGTCCTCACTTCTGTCCTCATACAGTCTTCCCTGGATTACTTGGTCATATTAAAGGGGCTTTTGGTGTTAATTGACTGCATGAACTCTAGATTACTTAGATGCAAATGCAAATTCATGCAGGCAGTCATCTTTAATATTTAATTTGCAGTATGCGTCGTAACTCCTGTGGAAGGCTCGGTTTGGCTCAAGTAATCATGTTTGTTGACGTCTGACTCAAATATCACATAAGTTAATCTCATAAGTGATTAAATTGTAGGACTTTCTCCAACCCTTTTAAATGTGTTCTGTTTTCAGGAGGTAGTTTAAGGAGATTTAGTGTCCCTATATCTACCAAAGAGTGATTAAACAATGTTATTTAAGAGCCCCATAGCTCCAATATTGTGTCTGTGAGAGACAAAGGTATGTGAACTGTTTGGAGTAGTAGTTAATTTCTAGGTGAAATTAGAATCTGATGTTTTGTGGGATGGCAGTCAGGTGTGAGTGGGCATCTTGTTTTCATTTAAAGGAACAGGGATCCATTGAAGTCTGATCTTCATCAGATGTGATTGTCAGACTGTATTATGGCACAAAAAAAAGGAGATTCCTGAGGACTTAATGCCCCTCAGACCCATCAGGCTGGGAAAGGTTTCAAAACCATCTCTGAAGAGTTTGGGCTCTGCCAATCAGTCAAGCAGTTGAGTCCAAATGGTGGAAAATCAAGTCCATTGTTACCCTAACCAGGGGTAGGCCCGAGAGCAAGGCCTGATGGTCATACATGATGGGGCTAGTTGCACAAGAGGGTCAGGCGCTTTTGGAAATTCATTTCCTCAGTTACTAAATAGTCAAGTCTAATATTTTGGCTTCAGTTGTTTACATTGTCCAAACATTACAGATAAGAACGTCTGCTGGTTCTGCAACCTTCCAGGCTGCCTGTTCTGATCTCTTCTGTTCACAAAACATTAACTAGTCTCTAAATGTTCATTCACAGAGATGTAGAGAGGACCCCAGCCCAAAAGCGAGCCTCCAGCTCCGCAGAAGATGGTGCCACTTTGTCACCTGTTTTGGGAAAACGACGGCGAAAAACGTAAGAAGAACCGAAGGGAGGAAAATCTCAAAACATCCCTTAGCTTCTGTGCCTGCTGACTTTGAACTACATGTACATTCCTCTCAAAAGTTTCTTTGTAAAGTTGCACTATTAAATTCATGTGTTTACATAGAAATCTTTGGTCTTTTTTAAAATGTTGTATTTTACAATGTTCTGGTCAATGTCCCATTTCTAGTATTGCTATTGTTGTTTCTGTCTTGATTTGAATCAATGGTTTGTATTATAACGTGTTTTGCTACACGATTTTGAGTGAAATAAACCAGTAAAAGCATTCAGTATTTTGGAACAGGAATGCTTTATATATCATAACTCACCAGCCACTTCCTAAGGTACACCTTGCTAATGTCAGGTTGGACCACTTTTTGCCTTCAGAGTGGCCTTAATTCATTCTGACAGATTCATCACGGTGCTGGAAATATTCTTCAGAGATTTTGGTCCATATAGACACAATAGCATCACTGTCGCTGGCCGTCAACGTGCATTTGAAGAGTTATACCTAATTATAAGCTAAGAGTGTGTATAATGGAACTATCTTTCAACATTAGCTCCCCATATAGTCATGACTAATGTTAAACCTTTTGTACACTTTGTAAATTCAAGCTTTGGACTTTTTTTTGCTGAAGTATCACTATTGAATTAGCAGTTGTTTAAACTTTTGTTTCCCCCATCAAATAGATAGGCTAACAAACATGATGGAAATCTATCACCTTCATCTTCAGAATTTCCCTCATGACTTTCCAAATCCTGTTCAGGGGATCTGTCCTGTGTGATTACTCTGTCATTCACAATTTTCGGAAGTTTACAACACGTGTAGCTTTTTAAATTGATTGTTTTCATTGAAGGAAAAGTAACCAGGGTCAGTGTAACTCAATAAACTCAGATGCTCGCAGAAACCCGAGGTCAAGGCAAAGAGAGAGTGTAAACACTTAAGAAGAGAAGGTGGTGTTTATGTGCACATGCATGGGAGAGTTAGCAGGAAAACATTTGGGAGTTGACCTTGATTGAAAACAGAGCTCGCCCGGAGTCAGACACATGGTTCTTCCGAGTCAACTGTCTCGCCCCTCAGACAAAGCAGAGACACAGACAGATATCATTAGGCTCTGGCCTGAATGGACGGGAATGTGCACTAAGCCACACGTGTCTTATCTCACTGAATCTTTTACAATGATGCGTTTTGTCATTGGCTTAATTAGCATACGGGAAACTGCTATTTCAAATAACAGGAGAGCTCTGAGAGCCTTTTGATCCCTGCCTCAATTTAGTAGTGATCTTAGCAATCCCATATGCCTATTGTTACTGGCAAAGATCCAGACACTACACCTGAATGACAGTGACCTTACTTGTCTGTGTCTGAGCAGCAAGGGGAGATTTATCATCTGTCTAACACAAGGTGAATAAGATTTAAAGTGTCCTATATATGCTGTATATAAAATGATGTCCCTCTCCAGCCCCAGTCTATATTACAGTATATTCACTCAAAATACCCTTTGAGTGCCTTTTGTAACTATCCAGATGTCATCAAATCGCCTAAGAAAGGCTAACCAATCTTACTGTCACGGTTACAGATCAGTCCAAATCTGAAGGCATCTCGCACACAGGGACACATTAATCCTCAGGACTCAGTGCTCCACATAAACCTCTCCACTTCTGACTGTAGCTCACTTTAAGCTCATCCTTGATGATGAAAAATTATCCACATTAATCTGTTCAGTTGAAAAAGGTGTAACAATTATTTTATTCTGTAAATTGTATACAGTATTGTACTGTATATTTGAAGTATCACTTCACTAAATACAGTTTCTTTGTCATCACTGCTTTCTCCTATTTGTGCTTGCTTGCTTCTCATATCTGCCATCTGAAATGAACTCTGTCAGTGTGCTGATTGCATTTTTTGGTGGACAAGTTTCTTGAGCCAACGCAAAAGAAAGCTGCTAGAGTGAAAACCATTTTTTGAAGGAGTCTTTTTTCCTGTTTGGTTTAGGGTTAAGGTAATTGCATTCTTATTCCGTGACAGATAGCATAACTGCTATCTGTAAAAAAAAGGTAGAGACTGTAATAATATCTATAGTGCCATGAAAAAGTTATTTTTTTTTGCATGTTTGTCACACTGAAATGTTTCATCAAACACATTTTACTATTAGACAAAGGTAACCCGAGTAAATACAAAATGCAGTTTTTAAAATCTATCTAAACCTACCTGGTCCTGTATGAAAAAGTAACTGCCCCCCTAAACTTAATAACTGGTTGTGGCACCTTTGGCAGCAAGAACTGCAGATCTTAGTGTGATAACTGGCAACAAGTCTTCAGGATTTTCTGGTAGAGAACAGAATTGACAGTTCCATCAGTTACAGGAAGTCATCCTGAAGCAGCAAAGCAACCCCAGACCATCACACTACCACCACCATGTTTGACTGTTGCCATGATGTTCTTTTATGAAATGCCGTGTTAGTGTAATGCCAGATGTAACGGGACTCGAACCTTCCAAAAAGTTCCGCTTTTGTCTCAATGATGAGACAAGTCTTTGTGCTCTTTTTGGTCAGCAGTGGTTTTCTCCTTGGAACTCTCCCATGGGTGACATTTTTGCCGGGTCTCTTTCTTATTATTGAATCATGAACTCTGACCTTAACTAATCCAAGTTAGGCCTGCAGTTCTTTAGAGTTTGTTCTGGGTTCTTTTGTGGCCTCGTGGATGAGTCGTTGATGCGCTCTTGGTGTAATTTTGGTAAGCCTGCCGCTCCTGGGAAGGTTCACCACTGTTTTCTCCATTTGTGGATGATGGCTCTTACTGCAGTTCGCTGGAGTCTCAAAGCCTTAGAAATGGCTTTGTAACCCTTTCCAGACTGATAGACTGACTTTGTTTCTCATCTGTTTCTTTAGATTGTGTTGCTTTTTGAGATGTTTTAGCCAGCTTCACTTTGTCTGACAGGTTCTATTTAAGTGATTTCTTGATTTGTTGGGTCTTGCAGTAATCAGGCCTGGGTGTGACTAGAGAAATTTAACCCAGTTCCCCCCCCAAAAAAATGTAGTTAATCACAGTTAATGTCATAATTTAACAAGGAAATAACCTTTTTCACATAGGCCCAGGTATGTTTGGGTAGCTTTAACTGAATATATAAAATAAAAGCTTGATGATCTGAAACATGTAAGTGTGACAAATATGCAAAAAACTAAGAAATCAGGAAAGGGGCAAAAACGTTTTCACACCACCACCACGGGGATGTTCTGTGTTTCTTTCTTACATGGTGCATAGAGAAGGGCAAAATCTGAAGAGGTCAAAGCTTCAATTTTTTTTTTAAATACTTGATGTTTAGATTTGACAATCAGTGTGTTTTTATACAGCAAGAGTTACTGGAGTTTTGACCTTTTCAAATCTTTATCTCCTGTTACAAGTACTGCAAATTATTTGAGATTCACTGCATGTCGCCCAGTGTTTCTGCCACAGTTTTCTGATTGTTTTTATTTCTATTTCAACCATCAGAAATGGTGTGATGAAGTAACCATTTCCCATTTCTTCTGATAAAGAGCATAAATGTAAACAATAGTTTTGGCAGGGTTGTTGTATATGTTTGATTGTCAGTTACAGGCTACATAGAAATGTGAACATGGACAACTACAATTTGTTGAAACTTGGTGAAGAATTTTTGTTAAAGTTTAAATCCTGGAGTTTAAGTCTTAGTGGACCTCGGTGGTGCACACATTATGAGATAGTGAAATACAAAAATACAAACAAAAATACAAACTTTGTACAGAACTGTAAGCATATTTAAAGGATTCATAACAAGAGGGAGCATGTGGCAAGTTTCAAGATGTTTGAGCAAGAACCTTCAGTTTCAAAGTTCTTCACTGACCTTAAAGCAACAGCTTGACTCTAAAATCATGTACACGATTCCCACTTTTATGTTGTGTTGCCAAAACGTTCAGTGACTTCTCGTGGCTGCTTTCAGCAGATGAAGTTAACATCTCCATGACAACTCACTTGTGTACTGCTTCAAGAGGATTCTTGACATTTACTTGCAAGTTTCCTGAGAGGATTTTTGATAACAAATGAATTACTCAAATTACTTCATGAAATCTTAAATTGATATTTAATGGCATATAAAGTATGCCTAGCTGGCTGTTATATCTACCATCCAATTTACCCATAGCACTGATTTCCATTGCTACACAAATGGACACCTACACAATGCATACCTTGTAGCATTACTAATCTCTCCTCTAGTTTTGTTGCCTTATGAATATATTTAACACTGTACTGTCAGTTGATGCTCAGGTGGCTAAAGTGGTGCATTCCTAGTTTGTCCACCTGAGATGGTTATGCTAGATCATGTCTTTCATATCCACTAGCGACTTAGAAAGTGGTCATCCACACTTCTATCTCTTGCAGTATTGGCTAGTTCAGAGCACTTTACTTTTACATAAGCAGGCAAAATATCCAAAGACTACAGTTGGTCTGAAACACTGCTTTAGCCAACATAGGAGTTTCAGAATTGGTTTTAGGATTTTACTGCTTGTTCTTAAAGCCTTAAATGATCAGGCTTCTGCCTACATCAGGAATCTGCTAACTCCACTGTGACCCTGGTTGCTACTTCAGATCCTCTGTAAGACCCCTTGTTATGAGTCCTGATTCTCCACTTGGCCCCCAAACTGGGTGTCTGTCTGAGGCCCTCATCTATAGAACTCCCTACCTGGAGATCTCAGGTAGGCACACTCAGAGTTGATTACCACACACTTGTTGCTTCTTCCTTTTTTTTTTTTTTTAGTTTAGTGGAGACAACAGACAATGTTTGTTAATACACACATACAGTCATTGCACATATGACAAAATACATGCAAGTCTACCAGAATTCTGTCATTATATGTGATATAAGGGCATGGGCCACATTAACAGTGCTTCTGGTTAAAATTGTTTAGGAGAGACTCTGGTCTCTCCTAAATCCTATGGATAATGGGAGGGTGCCCCTACCCCAAAGAGCCAATCAACAGCCCAACTGGGAAACATCAGACAATTTTTGCAGGTTTGTGTCTGTACACACATTGGATTTTAAATCCAGCGATTATGTGCTTGAAGTTCAGACTTTCAAGGTGTTAGACAAAAAGCTCATTTGGAGAGGTTCAGAAGCAACTGGTAAAAAATTACCTGACAAGCAGTTTCATGGCCAGATGAGGCCTGTTCCCTCATTATTTCATGAAAATTAAGCAGATAAAAGATCTGGCATTCATTTGAAGTGTTGGCCCTGATTTTTGGTAGATTTTCACTAGAACTGTCAATATGAGGTCCAAAGAGATGTTAATGTAAGTTAAGGAGGCCAACATTAGGTTGAAAAGCTAAAATAAACCTATCAAAACGAGAGGAAAAGCTTTAGAAGGGGCCAAATCAACAATCTGGTACGTTCTTAAGAAAAGGAATGCTCTGGCCAGCCCAGCAACACCAAAGGGCCTGAAACACCACAAAAGACAAAGTGGATGGTCGCAAAATTCTTTCCGTGGTTAAGAAAAACAACTTCACAACATCTAACTAAGTGTATATCACACTCAAGGATTTAGTGGTATCACTATCAATCAAGAGGTGCCTTCTTCAGGGTAAATATAGAAGGTTTACAACAAAATGCAAACCACTGGTTACACTCAGTAACAGGAAGGCCTAAGTAGATTTTGCCAAGAAAAATCTAAAAGAGCCTGTCCAGGAAAAAATTCTTTGGACAGATGAAACCAAGATTAATTTATACCAGAAAGATGGGAAGAAATAAAGTATAGTAAAGGAGAGAAATCACTCACAATCCAAAGCCTTCCATATCATCTGTCAAACATGGTGGAGGCAATGCTATGGTATGGACATGTATACCTGGCTGTGGAACCAGGTCATAGTGTTTATTGATGATGTGGCTACACAGTGCAAAAGGATAATGAACCAAAGCATCCTACAAAAGCAACCAAAGAGTTTCTCAAGCAAAAGAAACGTAATAGTCTTCAATGGCCAAGTCAGTCACCTGAGTAACTAAAATGCAGATAGATCCACAAACAAGCAGCAACTGAAGGTGACTGCAGTAAAGGCCTAGCAGAGCACAAACACAGCATGGGTTCTAGACTTCAGGCAGTCACTGGCTGCAAAGGATTTTCACACAAGTACTAAAATGCAATTGTTATAATAAAAACTGTCAGCTTGTCCAATTACTGTTGTGTCTCTAAAAATGGGGACTGTGTATAAAAATGGATGTAATTCCTAAATTTTAATGCAGTATTTTTGTTAAAGCCCTTGAATTAAAGCTGAAAGTCTGCACTTCAATCACATGTTCACTGTTGAATTTAAAATCCACTGGTGGTGGTGCACAAAGGGAAAATTTAAAACAATTGTGGGGTTGTCCAAACACTTATGGACCTGACTCTATGAGCCAAACATGCTAATGCCAACAATAAAGATTCAAGAGATTTTTGACAGTGATAGGCATATGTGCTTGTTATTGTAATAAAGATGTTCAGTATGGCATCTGTTTAGTTCTCTAGTGTGAAAGAGACTTATTGATAATGTTGACATAACCTAAACTAAAAAAGATCCAGGCTGTAAAATAGATTTTTCTTTAACAGTGTCATTTATTAGTGTAAACGTGGCCCACCCAATCTTTGAACTGTGTAGCGAGAGCTAATCTGGTCAAGATGAGGCAATCAGTGGCTGTGGGTCTGTGTTCCTTCAAATCTGTTCAGTTCTGGTTGATATGATCACCCTTTCCTTAAAGCAACCAGCAAGAGAGCACTGACAATTTTCTGCCTTGTAGACAAATAGGAAATTAACTCCTGAATGGATGGATATTACTGATGCTTCCAGCATCCTTGGGATGTTCTCAAATGAGATGAAGATTAGTTTTACCACTAAAACGTCATTAAAACAAATGTAAACAACGAAGCATACTTTGATTTTTGGTTTCATTATCTTGTAAACTGAGGAGCAGTTTGAGAGGAAGCTGCAAATCCTGTCCAATCCCTCCTTTACTTGTTGGGACAATGTCAGGCTCAGGCTTATTATTTAACACAAAAAGTACTGACACATTAAATTACAGTTATTTACAGTGTTGAATAGTTTCTTTGAGACTTGGTGACAGGAACCTATTCCTTAACATACTCAACTGGAGGTGGCACAAAAGCTGAAAAAGATTAAACATCAGAAAGCTATAGCTTTCTGAGAAGTTATGACATGTGTTTATCTTTGCAATTGTGTTTCTGTTCAAATAAGTACTTTATCCATGAATGCACATGGGCAACATTGCTCTTGTTGGCAACATGAGAACACTGTTGCTTCTTCTCTGTTCCACTTAGGTCACTTCTTTTAGACTCAGTGCAAAACAGCTATCTCAACTGTTCAACATCATTTCTAATGGGAACATTTTAATGTCACAGTTTGGTATAAGACGCTAACTGCATGCATTATTTTGCCATGCTAGATGGGAACATGACAGTTGTTGTTCTCCAGGTAATGGGAGGATGACATGTTGTCCCATCCCAGCAAAAGTGTGTTCAAAGGATTTAACGCAAGCTGACAGATGCCGGATCCAAACAAATACACAATGAGTTCGCATTACAGTGAACTCAGTATATTATTGCAAGTTCAAGAGCAAGGCACAAATTATGCTTCCGGTGCAGACGCACACAAGCGGATGACAGTAGGAGACAAAGAGTGTGAAGACACTACTGTATATGCAAATATTTAGCCCTGCTTAGCATTCAGGCTCTTTTGTGAGGGTTTGTACAGATGATCAAATTAGTTCGCTCCATCAATAGTCAGTATCATGTAGGGAAAAATACTATTGTATTGAGAATAATAGAGAATAATTAGCAATAAGAAATTTGCATAAATACATCAGAAGATATTTCATACTGAGTTGCACTCTGGCAGTTGTACTCCATGTAACACAGTTTCCACTATAGATGTTAATCAGATCCATGTGAATCACCCTAAATGATCTTTGCCATGTGCATTTACTCTAAGCAGGGCTCGTCAAAGTAACATTCATTTAACATTGGACATGTTTGCAATTTGAATGAGGCTTTTCTCTACAAAAGTCACTTCATTTCAGCACTTGGATAAAGCAGATGGGCAAGTCATCAAGTGCCAACATTGAACTCCATGTGATTGAAATCATGGAAGATTTTCAGGCCTCTGATCAGGCTTCTGCATGCATGTGCGAGCTGCCAGCTCTCCACGAGCCTGCTCGCTGCTTCAGTTCCTCTGGAAAGCTCCTGTTGATGATTCCTGATTCTCTGCTTGTACCCAGAGGTGACCCGGGCATTTCCTGCCTGAGACACTCAGCTGTGGAACGCCACTTCTTGGCACATGAAGATCTGATTACCACACATTTACTGCTCATTTTGTAGTTTCCTTTGGACAACAGACCATAACAGAATTAGATGGCATAATTGAAGATTTTTCTTGGCAATTAAAGCAGTCTTATCATTTCTTCAAGACCTGCTGTTACATGTTTGGAGGCAACGGGCAGTATCTGCAGCTGAGCTTTGTCATATAAGACTCTTCCTGGTTAGTGCTGTGTGTAAATGAAAAGTTTTTTTGTTGTTAATAGCTTTCTTAACTTTGAGATATGTGAAAGGGTCCCTCAACAGCAGGCTGTGTAATGACTTGTGAGACTTCTTTTTTTTGCTGGAAAATTGAAAACAAACATTACACAGTGCTCGAGTGTCATTGGGTAAATTTAATAACCATCTGCACCAGTTCTGTGGTACTCAGGCTGACTTTGTTTGACCTGAGCAGAGAAAAGCAGGCAAAAAGAGAAATTTAACACATCAATAGATAATAAATATGGATCGATTTCCTTTAGTGTATTCATGCCATATTTAAACCCCACAGTTTTTGTGGTTTTGCCCATTTTCAAAAAATCTTCTGTTGATTGAATATTTATCCTTTAAATCTTGTTGTAAATCTTGTTGTAATCTTGTGGCATTTCCCAGCTGCTGCTTGTTGCCATGCTGAGAGATTTCAGCTAAAAGGGGCTGAATGAGGCTAACGAGGCAGATGAGGGGTTAATTAAGTGAAATCAGTTTTTGGGGGGCTGTTTTAACAAACTGAAACATGAACAGTTTTTAAATCTCATCATAATAATGATTATTTTGACATGAACTCCACTCATGGGCCTCTTGATTCAATTCCACATAACACGAAAGCCTAATTGCTTTTAGATGGGTGGTATTTACCATCAGCTTTTTACAAACTGAGTTTATTGTTTGATTTGTCTTATATATAAGATAACAATTGTATTTTTATGTATTACTGCATATATAACAGATGTAAGGACATTGTTTCTCATGTCACCTTGGATTGTTCCTCATTACACCAAACTATAATCCTTCCCCATGCCCGAAGATTGGACATGTTGGCAGAAATGTATTGGTAAACATTCACTGACATGTACTGTATAGTACCAACTTTCTCTCAGCAGACAGAATACATTGAACCTTGAACCAGATGGGCTACAGTAGCAGAAGACCCCACAGCCACTCCTATCGGCTAACAGGAAACTGAGCCTACAATTCACAGGAGCTCACTATAATTGGACAATAAAAGGTTGGATTTCTCGATTTGCATCATGAATGTGATGCAATCATGTCACGATGGACCAACAATCATAGGTTGCCTATTTTGACAAGAAAGAAAAATGCATAAAATGGATGCAGTTTTTTTTTTTAACATATAAAGGAAGGCTCAATTCTTTACCCAATCTCAAAAACTCATCAGAATCAGTTTGGATGGTTAAACAGTAATAAAAAAAAGGAACTTCATTTGCACTTTTCAGAAAATAGTAAAAGAATTTAAAGTGCTTAAAGGACAAAGCACTTTAGTTCTGCTTCTTAGTTAATTGTACACTTGTGACCAATGTAAACTGGTCGATAAATGAATATTCATCATGGAAAATAAGATATTACCATTAGCCAGGTGAACTCCATTACTGAGTGCATTTGAAGTAGCACTGTCTATTAACAAAGAAAACAAATGATAATGAACTTGATTTATGTAGTAATTTTTCCGTGTTAGAACATTCATTTTCACATAAAAATGCAGAACATTTTTTAAACACTGTTTCAAATTAGAGATTAAGTGAAAGAGATGGACAAAACATTCACAATCACATCTCCGTCACCTCCAGCTGAACATGACATACTAGAATTTGTCACACTGCTGGCATTCTCCATTATCTCCCTGATGTTACGTCTTGATTAGTGCACTATTTCATATTTATTTTTAATGTGAGAGGTTACAACTCTGTAATTCCATTTGTGCAATATGATTGTGCTCCAAGGGACTAAAATTAAATTTTCATTGTCTGGACCAGATCTGGACATTGTACAGGCCCCCTGGGCCACATCCGGCCCTTTGGTTGTCCCTGGCTGGGACAAAAAAATGATACAGGATGATACGTGTGCTTAGTTTGTGGAGAGTAAATTAAATTTTGAATCACCAAGACGTCTTACTGAGCTTTACACATCCAGGGATGGAGCAGTCAAGACCAGCTTTGTGATTTCCCACAGAATCACATAAAACACTAAGGCATTCCCTGATGAGGAGTTTATCAAAGAGTACTCCATCACATTAATATGCCCTGAGAAAAAGAAGCATTTGAGAATGTGCCTCTCTCCAGGTGAAGTGTAACAAGACAGACTGAGGACATTGTGGGAAATCTGGAGCTTCAGTTGAAAAACAAAGAGGACAATTTTGGCTTTTTTCCTTTGCTCTGGATGAGAGCTTTGATGTCCACGACACAGCCCAGTTACTCATTACTGAAGGGCTGAAATGGGAATGTTTATTAAATAGTGATAAAATTTTGGCATTTTTATCATTGTCTAATTGTATCATTTACTCTTGCTAATAGCAGTTTATAAAGAAATAAAACTAATATTGAGCAGAATTTAATTTGGCTTATTGGCATGGCCCTCCACAACAGTCCCAGTTTCTCTTTTGGCCTCCGGTCAGGACAATCATTTTGAAAAAGATGATCTGTTCAGGGTGTACCCTGGCTTTCACCCCATTACAGCTCTAAGCTGGATAAGTAGTTAAGAAAAGATAACAATGCTATAAAATAATCAAAGTTAGGTATTCCAGTGCCACCACTCTGAAATATGCATGTATTTATCTTCAGTACTGACAATTATCTTAGAATGTATGGACGTGCTGCAGTTATGTTCAGTCTCTTGATCATCAACTTATGAACTATTCTATGAATTTGTTTTGATATTTGGGGTGAAATTTCATGGGGGGTTTTTCCTGTCCCAGGCCAAAGCACATTTTGGTTATTTGAGCCTGTTTAGAGTGAAGATAACTTGGAAAACAGTGGATACGAAGCCATAGAAGGAAGTAAAGCAGCTCTGCAGTATCTCCTGTATCACATTCCCGTCGTCTTATCTCACCAACAGGGAGATAAAACCAACAAAGGAGGGTGACTGGAGGGAGAAGTTGGGTTCCAGTGATAACTGTGGAATATTTGTGAGATCTGAGTTTATCTCTCTGATAAAAGCTTATTAATTTTTACACTTGTTCATTATCATAAACATAATTGGGATGACTTCTTATTTTAAAAAGAAAATATCACACTGACAATAATATTGAGACCTTTTTCTCTTGATCATCTTTGAACTATTTCTACCCTTGTCATTAGATTTTTGAATGATGCCCACCTGTCCGACAGTTGACAGTGCATTGGAGTTCAAATAATCAGGAACAACCAGGACTTGTCCTACTGCTTGTATTTTGGCCAAATTGGGCATATGAGGGAGAAAGGGCCTGGTAAGAGACCTGACCAAGTAACAGATTGTCACTGGGTTGAGATGTGAGAAACTTCCTTAAGAACAACCACCACCACAGCACTCCATGAATCTGGTCCACTGAGGAACTCTCAGACTGTGATAAACAATTTCTGATGAAACTATGATTGAACTTTTTGGTCTCAATTCTAAACCTTGTATCTAGAGGAAGCTGGGTATCAATTAATAATATCTTCAATACCATCACAGTAGTGAAGCATGGTGGTGGCAGCATCGTTCTTGGTGTGCAAGTGTGGTAGGGATAGGTTCAGCAGCAGAGACAGGGAGTCTGGTCAGGGTTAAGCTGAATGGCAGTACAGTACACCAAGATGCAAACATGTTCGAGACTGCTCAGGCTAGAAGGTTCTGCTTCCAACATGACTCAAAGCACACACAAGACTCAAAGCACACAGATGAGACAACAATGGGTGGGCAATATCTTAGAGAAAACTAAGGGAAGAATTTTTTTTTTCTGGCACTGTGTTGAATGGCAGGCGGTAACAGCAGCTCCTGTAGCTGTTTTTCATTTCTTTCATTTTAATGACTTCATCATCAGATAAAGTTGATTTTCCTTGCCAGCTGTGTGTTATGTGAAGGTGAAATAGGTACTTTTCCTTTTGTTAGTCTTGTCAAGTGTTGCAAGTCTGCTTATGGTTTCTGCTTCTTCCTGTACTCTTGGCAACAGAGATTTTCACCAGCTGATCGCACTGGCAGTTCTAGTGCTCGGAACAAGGCCTATAATCCAGAAGGACCTACGGGGAGGCCGCACGATCAGCTAAGTGGAGGGCTAAGAGGAGGAAATATAAAGCATCTGTTTCAACAATCATCATGGGAAATGTGAAGTCCTTGGACAGTAAGATGGATGAGCTTGGTGAGCTGATTAAGACCCAGAGAGAATACCGAGTGTAGTTTGATGTATTTCCTGGAGCCACACTTACACTTCTCAAACCAGAGCGTGACTGTACCTGGCGGACAGGAACATTAATCTGAGTGGTAAGAATAAATGGTATGTTTACACTAGTTGTAAAGTGGTGTAATTCCGGTAATGTTATTTTAAAGGGGCATGTCTGTGGCCTGAATATTTAACTGCTAGCTGTGGGAATTTGTCCATCTTACCTGCCAAGGAAATTTTTGTCCTGTCATTGCTGTTGCTGTTTGAATCCAGTTCCTCCATCATTCCTCCATTAGCTGCTGCAGAAGTCATCCAAACAACTGTGGGTGAATGCATAATGAATGAATTCTGACCACCCTGTGCACCACTTAGCGGACAGGCAGAATAACACTTTCTCATTGAGGACAAATGCTGACATTTTTTTCTGCTTCATACCACAGTACCCATATTTATTTGTTATAATTTACTTATGAGTCTTCTTTTTCGATTTTATTTAGATTTTTATGTATTGGGCTTTTTTTCTATTTTATTAAGCTGCTTCCTTTCTTTAATTATTTAAATCTTTTCTGACCTATTTTGTTTTCTGAGACTGCATTTACTTTGTCAAGGTAGGTTCATTTTCATTTGTAGGGCCCTAAGACAGTAATTTCCCTACTTTTGGAATAAATAGGTCATTTCTCATCTGGAGTGACCAGAACCCTAACTTGAATGCAGTCAAAGATAACATGAGACACCTGAAAAATGTCTGTCTTGAGCTCCCATTTACAGCGTGTCACTCAAAATTTAGTTAACATTTACATTACAGTTTAGTCTAATAAATTGTACTGGATCATATTTTGGATGCTGGTACAGTGAGAGAAATATTTGATCCCCTGCTGAATTTGTAAATTTGCTCACTTCCAAAGACACAAACTGTCTCTAATTGTTAAGGGAGTTCTTTTAATGGAGAGAGAGAGAATATCAACCAAAAAAACTGCAAAGCATATTACATAAAATTTATAAATAGATTTGCATGTCATCGACTGAAATAAGTATTTGAGCCCCTTCAAACCAGTCAGAATTCTGGCTCCCACAGATTGGCTGTGTGCTTATGTGGTGCACAATCAATTAATCAATCAATCAGTCCTCCTGATCTCAGCTCGTTGTGTGTATGAAGCACACCTGTCCACAGAATTGATTTCTTCCATTCTAACCTCTCTACCACCATGAGCAAGACAAAAGGGCTGTCGAAGGAAATCAGGGACAAGACTGTAGACCTGCACAACGCTGGAATGG
Organism: Pterophyllum scalare; assembly: GCA_024447675.2. Taxonomy (NCBI): domain Eukaryota; kingdom Metazoa; phylum Chordata; class Actinopteri; order Cichliformes; family Cichlidae; genus Pterophyllum; species Pterophyllum scalare. The sequence continues at coordinate 137,105 of JAMQGT020010018.1, forward strand.
GCTACAAGACCATCAGCAAGACGCTTGGTGAGAAGGTGACAACTGTTGGTGTGATTGTTCTTAAATGGAAAAAAATTTAAAATGACCATCAATCACCCTCAGACTGGAGCGCCATGCAAGTTCTTGCCTCATGGAGGAAGGATGATTATCGGAAAGGTAGTGGATGAACCCAAAACTACACAGGCAGTAGGCACCACAGTCACCAAGAACACACTAATCTATAAGGGATTGAAATTTTGCAGCATTCACAAGGTCCCCCTGCTCAAGAAGGCAGATGTAGAGGCCAGAAAGTACTGTGGTCAGATTAAACCAAATTCAGCTCAACCTGCCACTTTTGGAGGAAGAGAAGTGATGAGTGTGACTCTACGGACGTCATCCTGCAGTCAAGTACAAAGGTGGAAACATCATGCTTTGGGGCTGTTTTTCTGCTAAAGGTACAAGACAACTTCATCCCATTGAGGGGCCACGTACCATCAAATCTTGGATAAGAATCTCCGTCCTGCAGCAAGAACACTGAAGATGAGTCATGGATCGCAAGACAACAAAGGATTGGCTTAAGAAGAAACAAATCAAGGTCATGGAGTGGCCTAGCCAGTCTTCTGACCTCAATCTTATAGAAAATCTGTGGAGGGAGCTGAAGCTTCCAGTTGCCAAGCAGCAGCCCAGAAACCCAAAGGATTTAGAGAGTTTCTGTAAAGGGGAGTGAGCCAAAATCCCTCCTGAGATGTGTGCAAACCTGGAGACCAACTACAACAAATGTCTTACTGTCATGTATTAAGTCATGTTTTACTTAGTGATCAAGTACTTATTTCACCCAGTGACATGCAAATCAATTTATATCTTTTATGTAATATGTTTTTTGTGGACTTTTTTGTTTGATATTCTGTCTCTCTCCATTAAAATGAAGCTACCATAAAAATTAGAGACTTCAAATCTTTGTAAGTTAGCAAACTTACAAATTTAGCAGGGGATCAAATAATTATTTCCCCACTGTATTTGATCCAATGATTTTGAGGTACTGGACAGTAATTGATACTACGTGCATCCCATACTGGCAGAAGGTGTGGAAAACTTGACTCCAGGCAGAAATCACTGCAATGCAATGCTGCCACTGCAATGCTTCAACTAACCACACAGTAAATGGTCAGAAAAGTTAATGTGATATTTCAGGGGTTTTTTCTGTTTTAAAATAAATTTGCAATAAATTCTAATTCCATTCATGTCATTATGGGGTATTGAATGTAGATTGGTGATAGAAAATGTGACATTACAGTAGAACACCATAACAAACTATGACAAAAAGTGAATGGGTTAGTCTATTTTCTGGGGAGAAAGTTGTTTTTTTTTTTTAAATCATTCTTAGTTCCAAGACCTATATCCATTCTATGAAATAACAACCAATGTGTCAACTTCAACTAGCTGCTATGGAGAAATCAATGCAGGCTTCTGGATAATCTGGTTTAATGCTTGTTGAAAAGCTCTTTGAGTTGCTAATACATAAACAAAGCCTGAATTTGTTTGTTAAAGCAATAACTGTTTTCATCCATATTTTCCCTCTAAGGGTGTGCCTGCATTGCTGGTGTTTATCAGGTTTATCATGATCCCTTCATCCCCTAGACCATGCCACATCTTTACAAATCACATCAGCCAGCTGTAACATATGCCTGAGTACGTCTCTTAACCACTCCCAGTTTCAGTTTGCCGCTTGCAGAAACTGGAATGAGTTTCAAAAGAGTGTGGAATTGGACGATTTCATTTCTATCTGTGCCTTCCAGGGCTTTTTTTTCCCTGGCACTTACACAGCTGTTTCTCAGCAAAAAATAAATAAAAATGCCAGTGCATCTACACTGCTGTCCTTTTTTTTTCATGTAAAGTTTCTCCTTCCTTTTTCTCTCCAGCTATCACTTCTGTTTTGCCTGTTTTGCCTCGTTCCTGGCTGTCAGAACTTGTTCTTAAAGGATTGTCTGATATTATGCAAACGCTGTGTAGAGCTAGAGGTAAAAAAAAATAAACACTGAGAAATTGAGCAGCAAACTGCAAACATCAGACGAACAATGTATGCTTTTTGGCGTTACAGTCCTGTGGATGAAGGTCATGAGATTATTATAGCTTTACTGTTCCTATTAAGCGCTAACACTTTCCCATTTTTTCCAGTCATGGCAGCATTTTCACATTTGTGAAAATAGTACTTTGATGAATGTTTTAAGAAAATCAGAGAGGAGATCATGTGAACACAAAAACATCCCTTTGACATGCACTACAAGCTGGTATCTGCTGCACTGTTACTACAAGCTTTAGTGATTAAATATCAATTTGATATTAATTACTGAGGTGTTGTTATTGATGCTATCAGTATTTGGCACCAGGCAAATAATTAATTTTGAAAATATCTTTGCTTATTTTTTAAATTGTTTGCCTTTTTTTTTTTTTTTTTTTTAGTTAATTCATATGACAATACAAGTGCTAGCCAAATGGTTACATTTTAAATCAGTGGGCAGATATTACATTAACCACTGGAAAAAAACATTAGTACAGGAGAAAGCGAGCTTAAAAGCAAACAGCATGCATAGCAGAACATATGTGTAAATGAATAATATACCACAAAATAAACAATGCAGGCAGCTAAAGAGTGACAGTTTCAAATCCCATTAATTCACAGATAACATAGGTGAAACCACTGGAGGCACAATCTGTCATCACAAACAAAAAGCCAGCTTCCACTTTTCATGGATCACTTCACATATATTTTGTTCTTAGTTTTCCTCTTGATTGCCTTCTCCGGGTACAGCCTCCTCGGCTCATGGTAATAACTTCCTTTATTCTTAACGAACTGCTTGTACCTGAGCATAGCTGGGCACCTCACACTGTAGTTCTTGTCTATCATATTGCACAGTAATTGTAACATTTCCAAAGCTTCGTACTGGAGCAAATGAATTATTACATACAGTAAAAGAATGTGTTGGGTCATGCCTCCCTTTCTACAAGTTGTGTGATTTAAGATCCAAAGCTATCTTGCGTCTTTTTTCCAAAAGTTTGAAATCAATAAAATAAACAGAGACGATGAGACATGTCCTGGCTAAATTTCCAACACCATGACACAAAAGAAATTCACAGGTAATTCAGTATGAAAGTCTGAGCAGCTGTGGTGATTCATCTTTAATGTTTAATTGTGTCGTTATAACACTAACGTTAGTGGTGAATAAGCTTCAAATTTTTATTTTATTTTTTTTCAGTCTTAATTGGTAAAGGTCAGGAAAAAACATTGCTTTTAGAGCTTCTTTTTTGGGAGTTGTACACCCTGTACTATTGTTTGCTTTTTTCGTACATACTCCAGCTGCGTAATCCCTGTCGATCACATTATTTCAGGGATAAAGACCTGAGGTGAAGCATGCTCTGACTACTGATGTGTCCCTGCAATGCCAACACAGAACAAAGCAGCTTTGCAGTAGTAGGAAGGACATCTGTCCTTCCAAGGGGCAGCGTTTCATTTTGCTTTCTTCTCATTTGCCACATGCAATCTTATTTGTTACTGCTGCCAGTCGAGGCTCCACGGGATGCGAGAGAGATCCATTTCCAAGCTGTTGTACAAGGATGCTGTGAGACTTAGAAAACAATAATTATTCAGAAGGACTTCAACAATAAAATGTATTTTTGCTTACTCAGATCAGTTTTGTTGTTTACTAAAATCCTCCCAAAGACGCAAATCTATTGTTAAAAATGTAAGAGACTGTCTAAGAGGTGTAGGAAAGGCAGGCAAAGAAAACAGACTGAAAGGAAAAAGTCTAACTAAATCACAGCTCCTTGTTTGTCTAAGCTGCTGACATTTGGACTAAGTTGATTTTATTAACTCATGCGTTGCCATTTCCATAAATCTCCAGTTGTCTCCTCCCTGATGTGTCCCTTAATGATCTATGTTGAAGCGTGAAATGGATAGAGAATGAAATGTGTTTAATAGAGCCAGATCACACTTTCAGTTTGTCAGGGGGATTGTAAATAGGACAATACAATTGAAGAGAAGAAAAACATCAGCTTTGCTTCAGTACGTGAAGAAGATTGTGCGTGTAATCATTTCAATGGCTTGTAAATTAAATGGTTCCTTGGAGACAGCACATAGTGTTCATGTTGTCAGATCTATTATCAGTAAGAGGGTTGTCATAGGGGGGCAACTACATAATCCTGTGTGCTATGAGATTACAGCTGTCCACAGTTAGCCTGTGTGTTATTGACTGTACTCTCTGTTCTGTCGACCTGCTTCATCATGCAGTAAGACCAAGGGAGATGCACATAAACACGAAACATTCTGTGCTGCCCGTGCAGACAGATGCTTCACAGGGACTGGTGCCATTTATACCCATAGACTCCCACATATGACACTCTTGAAGCTGCTCCATTAAAGTGAATGCACTATTCTTCACATTTATTATAGCTAACGAGGTATTCTTTTAAATCCTGTTGCCTTTCCACTTAGACCGATTGTCTGCTATGTGCATCCCAGCTAAAGTGTTGCAGTTCATCCATAATGCATGCTAATGCGATATAAAATTTACAGTCGCATCGCCTTCCACTGCCCAGTGGACATCATTTAGTCTTTTTGAAAGATATCATTAGTAATCCAAAGAATTTCTGGGAGTGGGAAGCTATTCTTATTCCTTTCTTCACATTTATTAAGAGTGTCTCTTTTTTTTTTTTTTTGCTCAAAGAAGACTCTAGCTGTTAAATGTTGTTTTGCTCATTTTGTACTGGTCTGTGCAAAAATTAAAAAGTGCTTATAGCAAAGTAAAGTAACCTTTGTCTTCAATAGAGTTTCTGTTTAATTCCTACAAAGTAGGCCTAAAGCAGCTGCCTTTGAGTACATGTTGATAGTAACATTTTAATTGCAGAGCAGTGGAAGGCCATGCTGTCTGTTTTCCTGGAAGGACAATAGAGGCAATTTAATGTCTGACTTCTGTTCTGTAATATACCTTTGCCCTTAAACTGAGATACTCAGAGAGCAGCCTGCAGGTAGAAATGTTTGCTATTTGCCATGTAATTGCAGAAACAGTGACATGACTAAACATCATGCCTGTTATGCTGCAAATGAAAGAGTACTAACAAAATTAAATGTAGTTGGTAGTTGTTTGCTAAAGCTGCAAAATCAGGTTCCAGAGGAGGCAACATTTAAAAAAAAAAAAAAATTCCCAAAACCTGCAGCTTTGTGTGCACACTGTTTGTGTAAACCCATGCTTATTAAATACTCCAGGGGCCCATTCTGCCACTCATTTTTTCTACTCATTTCACTTTATAAAGTCTATATACACTTCTTCATCTACTATCTGCATGCCAAGAAGCATTAAAGTTCAATTCATCCATTTAATGTGAGTTAAAACTTTCTGAAAGAACAGAGCAGGGTCCTCGAGGACCATGTGACAGATGTTGTCACTTGCCTTCATCTTCTCTGGTTAGTGTAATGCTGTGGACAACAGTTGTTCCTGAATACTGAATATATAATCTAAGCAGTTCTGGGAAAATAAATGTATGAATTCAGAATTCAGAAGTATTAATGTTAAAAATAGATGTTTGCATTCAGAGTTGGACATGCTTATGAAATCATGCCAACAGCTCTCCAAACTGTGTTATGTCTTAACCTCTGTGGAACTAATTAGGACCTCACATTACACTTGCCTGAAAGTATTTCTATTCCCAGGTGGCAACTCCAAACCAATTCTGCAGGTCAGATATTCTAAACCAAACAGCCAATGCAGTCAGTCAGTCTGATTGCACGACTGACCACAATGCCACTCTGTAAAAGTGACACTGTAGAGTTAATTGCTGCTGACATGCAGGGCACATTTTGGTGCCGCAATTGGCTTGATTTCCTGTCTTTGAGTCTATCATGAAAACACACCAGACTTTCTGTCCACGTGAAGGTAATTGCATATTAATCTAAGAAGACATACTCTTCCATTCAGGTTTGTGTACAGAGTCATTTATGCAGGAGTTATTGGTATGCATCATATGGCCCCTCCTATGCACAGTCCAACAGGCTCAGCACCACTGAGATGGTATAATGGAATAGCTCAGCCCTCCACATCCATCTTAGCGAGACCGAGTGGAATGTCTCAACCCTACTATCCTCACAAAATAAATGACCACTTATGGTCCTTTTCATACATATGAGGAAGTGATCTGGTTTGTGTGTGTGTGTGCATGTGCATGTCTTCATTTTATTCTGCTCATGCCCTAAATATGGCAGTCATTTGGCTTTTTTCTTTTTAATATTTATTTGGTTAACGATGAGTTGATAAGGAACTCACAAAATGCATTAGAATTTCTCATATTCAGTTTGACGTTGAGGTGAATAACAATGATGTGTCCAAGTTCTTTTCCACGCTGTTGTTATTTCAGACTGATGGTGATGTTTTGGCAAGTTGTGCAATATTAAATTAAAATGTGGGCTAATTGTGTAATAACTGTGTTAATTTAAATTCCTTCTTTATATTGTGTAATCGAGCGTTCTCTGCATTTCTATTTTTTTTTGTGGTCAACAAGCTCTTTGTAATCTCCCAGTACTTTGATCTCCCAGTTATTCTTATGTTTTTCTCTTTCTGAGCACGTTTAGCCTAATGATGCATATCATATTTATCATTTGTTTTTTCAACATATATAACAGCTGGCTTTTAGAGACATTCGTTATCACACAATTTAATAATGTATAATCTTATTTAAGGCATGGTATGCCGCTTTAACTTGTTAGCCCCCAAATCAAATTCAAGATAAAGATGTTTTGTTAAGTCATTAGGAAGAAATCTCTTTTGCGCTTTCCCACAGGACATCCTCCCTGATATAATTAGTTGAAAATATGAGGAAAGTTATCATAGCAGATGTGACATCTCTGCATGAAACCGGGCCTCGATTGCACTCAGGTTAAGATGGCAAAACAATGCTCCAATTAAACACTGCCTGAAGTTTCCTTCCAATGTTCATTAAACAATAATATAAATACAGTAAGCTGCACTGTTAAACATGCAATTGATTAAAGTCTGTCATGGTAAATGTGTTCATTGCCATCTATAATTTACTCATTTGAGATTGTGGTGTTTCTAAATTAGTTGTACACGTCTTAATGTAATTATTTCAGTAAGTTATGTTTATTGCAGCTTCATCCATGTTAAGTATAATTTGTAATTATGCTTAGCATGGCTGAGACAGGAAGTCAGTTAACAAATTAAATCAAATCCAGTTACTGCTCTGTGATCCCTGCAAGCTGGAAGACTCAGTAGAGAAAAATAAGCATATTCATTGGGAGCTTGTCAACAGAGGTCTTAAAGAATGTGTAAGCAGTTACTGTTGACTGCGCACGCAGTCGTAGTTATAAGAAAATACACCCTTTTTAAATGCTACTGTATTATATATAGGGACATGAGGAAAAATAATCTTGTCCACCCTTATAAAGAGTAGCAGCCAGGTGCTGCTAATCAAATGCACTTAATTGATAATCATCAACTGTGATCACCTCGATAAATGCTTTATAAATGTTTTGGCAGTTTGCTGGTCTGGAGCATTCAGGTGTGCGTTAACACAGTGCCAAGGAGGAAAGACATGAGCAGTGATCTTAGAGAAACAATTGTTGCTGCCTGTCAATCTGCAAAGGGTTATAAGATCATTTCCAAACAATTTGAGGTCATCATTCTATAGTGCGAAAGATTATTTACAAGTGGGAAAACAACAGACAGCTGCCGATCTTTCCAGGATTGGGCGTCTTGGCAAATTCACCCCAATTGTGCAAAAAACCCCAAGAGTTTCATCTCAGACTCTACAGACCTCAGTTAGCATGTTAAATTTTAAAGTTCCTGACAGTACAATTAGAAAAAGGCTGAACAAGTACGGCTTGTTTGGAAGAGTTGCCAGGAGAAAGCCTCTTCTCTCTAAAAAGAACATAGCAGCACGGTTTAGGTTTGCAAAGTAGCATCATAACAAACCACAAGACTTCTGGAACAATGTGCTTTGGACAGACATGACCAAAGTGGAGATGTTTGTCCATAATGCACAGCACCACAGCATATGAATCTCATTAAAACATGTTTTTGAGTCACTGAGTCGACCATGAACTCCCCTGTATACCAAAGTTTTCTAGAGTTAAAATCGAGGCCATCTGTCCAACAGGTAAAGCTTGGCCTAAAATGTGTCATGCAACAGAACAAAGATCCCAAGCACAGAAGCAAATCTACAACGGAGCAGCTGAAAAAGAAAAGAATGAAGGTACAATGTTCCAGTCTACTTCAAATTATTATTATTATTATCAAGGCCAGTTTGTACCATTTGATCACAATGAAGTACTTGGTACCAGATTAATCCAATGTTCCCGTAAGGCGGGTATAAGGTATTTTTACAGAAACATGTACATAACATCATACCACATAATGCTTATGCTAATTAGTAGCTGTAAAGATTCAGAAAGAAGTAATTCATCTGCAAAAAACAAAACAGCACAATACTTTTTACCAGCTTTATATGCAGTACATTCCTGATTTATTGTACCAAGGACTTTGATGCATGTCTTGAGAAGTCTTCAGCACAAACAAGTCATCAAATTTTAAAGTAAAAACACACAAGAAAAAGTGAAAATAATTGGTAGAAACAGCCTTAAAAGGTAGCCTAAAGTATCAGCTTACTAGTATTCCTGCATAGGCTCCTTTGTGCTACTGATTATAAAGAACTGGAACAAACAGGTAGTGACAAGTCCCTGTGTGGGCATAATAACAGGGTATAATGGATGGAAATAAAAATAGTGGACTTCCCTATTTTGCTTGGAATAGATGCATAGACCCCACAAGTACCCAGAGTATGTAGTTGTGTCCTTCAACAAGAAGCACCCTAATTGCTAAAATGAAATTTCCAAAATGGATGCACAGAACTGATTTGTACCACTGGAAAGCTTCACTGAGGAACGTGTTGTGCTTTTAGATGAAGCTCAAGCTAAAGTGGTGTTTGCTATTACACAGGAGGATTTCAGAGTTGCTTTGAATTTGCCAGTGTCTGCGTTAAGGACAGGTCCCAGGAGTCCAGGTCTGTTGATAAAGGTCACTGTGTCCCCACAGCTGAATTCTACTAACATAGTTTTACAACTATAAGTAAAATGAAATCCTGCAGTTTGGCCATGAAAAAGTTAAACACCCACATCACCATTAAGCTATTACAGTAACAACTAAACTCATGTAAATGATGCGGTAGCTTCGTGCATCCGCAGCAATCGCAGCAGCATGACTGAGGAGGATGCAGGTTTTGGAGTGTATTCAAGTCTTGCAAGACTTTGGGAAATAGCCCCATATGTCTCTTTGGAACAAAAAGAAAGATAATTCTTCAGCTGGTTTTTGATCTCACTCAAAAATTGTGGAACAAATAGAAATCTGCATTTAGAAAAAATGCCTCTCCTGTTTTGCACACTATGCCATCAAAAATAGATTTTCTTTTGCAACTGTGGCTACATTCCTCTATGAGCATATTATGTGTTCATGATTTTAATTATGCATACTGGTTCATGATGTGATTTAAAAGATGCTATTTATGCTTGAATTTCTTGATTTGTGAGTTGAGCCAAATGCACCATTGTCAGGTTGGTTGTTCACACAGCCCATGTGCTCTGGTGCTGACTATGGTGCTAGCTATAGCTACAGTAAGACTGATGGCTTACTTGGGGCTTGTGGGTTTCTTACTAAAGACTGTGGATAGTGGTTCTTTTTTTTAAAAATTTACTTTAAATTGGATTTTTTTTTAAATCAACCTCAAAACTGTATCATGATCTTTTTTTTTTACCTTTGATTTAACAGCTGGCTTTTGTGGCTAATTAGCTTACAACCTTCAGTAGAGACCAAAAATGTCTTTCTGGGGCTAGGTACAGGGGTGAAAGTAAGCCGGTACGGTCCGGTACTGCCTACCACTAAAAGATTCTGCACCAGTACACAGTACCGGCAAGAGTTAAAGCGGCTGTCTGCTAGTGATGGGAAGTTCGGCTCTTTTCAGAGAGCCAGCTCTTTAGGCTCGGCTCCCAAAGAAGAAGAAGGCAGCTTTTTACTTGCTATCATTTGTAGCCTCATATTTTAGACTAAATAAGCAAAAAAATTAATGGTTTGTGTGCTGAGAAGCCCTTTTGCCTTCAGTCTTTTTTATGATTATTATGAATATTTATTATTATTTTCCTTGTGTTGCAGTATGACAGGTTATAGTTGCAGGGTTGGTAGACGGAGACCTGTCTTGGCCTCTCTGCTCCAATTGCACAGCCCCCGTGTGAAAAATGCTGCCACTTAACTGAATACATGATGAATAGCTATGTAAAGGGACAATAAGGACAATAGCACACTGAGATGTAGATTTACTACTGAGGCAGATGAACCAGGTATCACGTAAAGTAGTGACATAAGTGATGCTGATGTCCATCTGTTCATAAACCAATTAAAGATCCAAGTTGTTCATGCCTTCTTGCCACCAACAGCAAAAAGATTATTTCTAAATCACTTTGTTAACATTGTTGATAGTCTTAGACAATAGACTATGGTCATTATAGTCTTTCAGCTGTTCTAAGCATTTTAAGAGAGAAACAGAATCACATCAGTTGCAGGGTTTTAATGTGAGGATACTACCGTCATTTTGGCTCTTAACAGTTATGTTTGGGGAGTCTAATGCTTTCTGAGTATACACATTAAGCAATGCCGACATGTTAATGTCTTATGAGTTGGTTTCAGCAGTGCTATTGATGTTTGAGTTGGTTTCTGCTCTGGATCATCTCTTTTCGAATAGAAGATAATGAAGGGAAAATGATGTGAAAATTACACGGCATAACAGACCCTTGGCTGCTCAAAATGAAGAAAAAAACCTGACACTAATGCAGGGTAAGCATGATCCTCAGTCTTGCTCTTAATGGGTTGATAGAGGACTTACTGATAAGCTAATAATAGCTTTCATTTGGTAAGAGGATTATGGTTTGTTTCAATTAAATGGGATTATTAACCTCTGATTATATTCTCTTTGGTGTTGGGCAGGATCATGAGAAAAAGTTCACTTTCATGATTGCTGCCCACTGTCTAACAATAACTCGATTACACTCATATGACTGCTGAAGCATGAAGCTCGGATGAACAGTGAGTGCACTAAGAAACTCACGGTTCTTTTATTTCTTAAAAATACAAAAAAAAAAAACCCAAAAAACTCATGGTTCTGTAGGACAGTTGTATGATCAAAAATGTAAACGTAATACTGGTAAAATTATCTTCTAAATCTCAGGTCAATAGTCTAGCTGTCTCTCCTGTGGAAAATTTAAACACTCGGCAGTCAGATGTCATTTTAAAAATGTGATTTGCCAATAAAAGATGTTCTGATTCAGTATGCCTTTAGCCTCCTGAGACCCAAGTGCTTGTCTCCTAGTTACATTATATTGCCAAAAGTATTCACTCACCCATCCAAATCATTGAATTCAGGTGTCAATCATTCCGTGGCCACAGGTGTATAAAACCAAGCACCTAGGCACGCAGACTGCTTCTACAAGCATTTGTGAAAGAATGGGTCGCTCTCAGGAGCTCAGTGAATTCCAGCATGGTACCGTGATAGGATGCCACCTGTGCAACAAGTCCAGTCGTGAAATTTCCTCACTACTAAATATTCCACAGTCAGCTGTTAGTACTGTCATTCCCAAGCCATTGGAATTGCAACAAAGCAGGCCATGTAAAATCACAGAGCAGGGTCATCAGATGCTGAGGCGCATAGTGTGCTGAGGTCACCAACTTTCTGCAGAGTCACTACAGACCTCCAAACTTCGTTTTCACAGATGAGGGTAGGTTCACCCTGAGCACATGTGACAGACATGACAGAGTCTGGAGAAGAGAACATTATGCTGCCTTTAACATGATTCAGCCTGACCGGTCGGGGGGATATCCATGGAGGGACAAACAGACCTCTCCAATCTTAAATCTTAAAGTTATCCTTAATCCTTAATTAATTTAACAGAATAACATAATTATTTGTGTCTAAAATGAGTTACAGTATATTTCTTAGCTTAAAAATAGTGTTGTCAATGATTTTATTGTTTGTATTGTCCTAAACTTTATAATAGTTTATAATAATTTAAACTAGTTCTAGGGCCCTGCTATAGGTCACCTGGTTGAGCTGGCAACCTATGTACCAAAGGTGTTTCAGGGGCCTGGGTTTGAGTCCACCTGAGACCATTTCCATTACTCCATGATGAGTTGTGTTATGTTTACATTTTTTTTTGGTGAAACCACAACACAATTTAGGCAAGCAAAACTAGACGCTGACTTAATGACTATGGAAATGAATTTTATCCACCCTATTTAATCTTCAAAAGATAATAAAAGTCTGTCATCGCCTTTAAATCCTCAGCAGCATACTGTTTTCTTGCTGCAAGTATATAAAATTAAAACAGACTTTGTATAATAATTTTTAAAAGTCATACTAACCTGACCAGAAGACGGGAACAAATGGCTGATGCTATGAAGTTTTTAGAAAGTTGACAGTATCCTCTGAAGCTTTGTGGTTAATATGTTCCTTAGTATTTATATTGGCTGCATTAGAATATGGATTTGTTTACACTGTTGCTGTGTACATTTGCCACGTGTTCACTTAGTATTACATTTTTGTATGTATATTGACCCTAAGTCAGATAAGCGGTTAAAAGAGTGGTCCAATGAATGGATCTGTTTGTTCGAACTTCTTCTCTTTTTTTTTTCAGAGAGGCTGGGGAAATTTGTTGTTCAAGAAACCAGTGAACCAGTTAACTTGAATCTTTCATGTTTGCCCGTAAAGGAAAATGCAGCACAAACACTTAATTTTAAAAAAGAAAAATGCACAGACACATTTACTAGACACAAGCATGTTAGGTATACTGATGATTGTTGGATGGTAAAAGAAATAATCTTACATTTACAATAGAAATGGGAGCCACAGGCATACTGCTGGACAGATATTAGAGCCAGTGATGTAGTGTTTGTTTTTATACCTCATGTAGAAGTATTATAGACTCCAAATTTTCCAAGATGCACAGATACACAAACACACACACCAGCCAACTGGTGTGTTTTGGAGGTAATGGTCCGAGAAAGGGGACCTACCAGTTGTTCAAAGAGCTCTGATTATCCTCCCTCACATACCGCTCTGTGCCAGTAGTCAATAGCCAGGTTTCTTGCACAAGTCTGTGTCTGAGGCCTTTTGAATAATTTTAAAGAAACACTAGCTTTACCTAGTGCCACCAAATCCTTAGCTTACATTTCTGAAGCTTTTGGTTCAACAAACATAGAATATCAACCCAAAGAGAAGTTGAAGAAAACAAGTGAACAGTGTGCTTCAGTCTCGTTTACAGTCACATTGCAAACATCAGTGCGACGGATTTGTTTTTGGCTGCATGTTATCTGAAAAGCACTGTTGTGCACCTAAATATAGGAAAAGAAAGAATTAAATACAACTTATTCAGGTTGACAGATGATGCTGTGGCAGGTACACGTGTGGTAGTTAGAGTCTATGATTGCCATAAACCTAACTCTGCTGTTTGCTCCATTCACTGATAACAGACTCTAAACACTATCACACTGACTGTGATGTATTTTCAGTGTGTCTACCACTTGAACAGTGATGTCCTTGACTGCCCCTCAGTATTGCTGCTCCCATCATTCCCTTGTTTTTCCCATGGTTTGAGGTCACAGTGTAAATAGACAAACATTTTCCTGTCACTGAGAACCAGTTACAAAATTGGCTTCATGTTGAAAATTTGTTAGCATGTTTCTGGATTATTGAAATCTGTGCCATAATTTAACAAATTATTAAAAAACAAAAAACAGGAGTTGCAGATTAATATAAATAAGGATCAAATTTAACCTTACACTAAAAGGACTTACTGGGCAAATCTAATTTCTTTTCTGTTCTGTTCTTTCTTTAAATGTAGAATATGGACAATGAGCAGGCTGCTTCAAATAATAGATCACTAAATCTTGTTCACAGGCTAATTTACACAAAATACAGCTATTTGGTCATTAATGAAAGTTAGACTTCAATCTCATGTTTGTTAATAATTCTTATCTTCTGTTTTAATTTAATTTGACTATTTATTCAATGTAAAATGTACAATGTACTTTTTTATGACAGCTATAATCATAAGCACTGCTGTATTCATGCATTTCAAATGGTGAGATATAATGTATAAAACATTGTCCATTGTGATCATAGCCTTGATTTAACTCACCAATCTTAAAGCAAAGAAAACAAAAATACAGTTTTCTGGTCATAAAGACAATAAGCTGAATGCCCCTGTTTTTATATACTAAGGCATTATGCATGTGGGAAACCCAGTTACATTTATCTGACATGGATGCAGAGTGTAATAAAAAGTAAACCGCAATATTACACATACTAAGTATCCAGTCTTCAGCTCTTTGTGACATGAGCCATCTGTAGAGATTCCATAACCACCTTTTTTTTTTTTGGCAAACAGGTCAGTTATTATCCATGGATTGTGTTGGTAGACTGAGTCAAACAATGCATGTTTTTTCCCATTAAACAGAAAACTGGCATTAGTAGGGGTTATTGTTGAGTTGTTTGGTTTATTTCCATTCAAGATCCTGTAAATTCCCTTCAGAGTGGGCAAACCCACAGGTAAGTAGCTTTTCCAGATGCACCATAGGAGGTCTTATTGTGTTATTGTCCTGGAAGAAGATGTCTCACATCCAGACTTTTAAAATAGCCCATGCCTGAACTCAGGAAGCTCCTGTAATGAAGTACGGCATTCCCTCAGCGCTGAGGCCCACATCAGGAAATCCGCATACAATATTGTGCAACAAGCCTGTTACCCAACAAGTTACAGCTATCACAGCTCCATGCTGAGTGAGGTATGTCTCAGGCTGGTGTGATGCATGACTTAGTTCACTTGTTTAGACAATCTATCAAGCTACTGAAACCTGTGGCTGTAATCTCAGAAATCGCGAGCATCCTCTCCTCTGTGAAGGTGCTGCTTCTCTGTAATGTTTTAAGCAATACGTAACTGAACGAAGTACGTTATAACAT